>JBBPDH010000144.1:15611158-15621251 GCA_037974565.1 Clupeocharax schoutedeni
CAATCCACGCCCAGCGCCATTTGTTTTTGAGTCCTTTATCTATTGCTAGGACATCATCCCCAGGCTTCATAAACTTCTTTTTTTTTTTAAAGCTCCATTTTTTTCTCAGACAACGCTAACGTGACAGTGACGTATAGGTGTCAATCATACCGTGTTGCACTGACCCGCCCTTCTCTGCTTCTGACAGGCTTGTAACGTTAGTTAAAGCTGTGTTCCTCTCATATGATTGGTAGGTGAAATAAATTGGCTCAAATATATTAAACCGCATGCGCTGGCTCTAAAATTATTATTTTTTCCCTCACGGCCGCACGCCGGAAATCCGGCACAGTGCTGGAATACTTTAAGCCCTGCACTTGGCTACAAATACCTTGAGACTTATACTTACTGGTGTAGAGGTGCCAATCTTCTCCATGTACTCAATCTCGTAGTCTGTGAGAACAGAGACGACATCAGGAACAATATTTCAGACAAGAAACAGGTTGGAGTGAGTTTTAACAACTGATCAGTAACGACTGGATGGAAAGAACTACAACCCTGCACACAAGGTACGCCCTCTCTGCAATAGGCCCACAATGAGCTGACTACATAAGCAGGGCAGCGTCACTGTAGAGCATCTATGAGGCAAACACATGCACACACACACACACAGACACGCACACACACAGACAGGCACACAAACATAGACAGACACAAAAGCGCTGGTGCATTTGTGACCCAGTTCAGGTTATACAGAGACTGCTCCAGGCGAATGCTGGTCCTATTAGAAGTCAGTCAATGACAAAAGTGGAATCATCTTGGCTTTAACCAAGTTTCTATCACTGATACGCTCACATCGTTAGCATTGTGCTTTTTATATGAAACTACAGCACTCCCACAGTAACCCAAAGCAAAATGCAAATACATGCAAAGCCTCGAATAATAAGACAGTGCTTTAGTTTTACACAGGTTATATAACTTACCATTTTGACCCTTCTACCAAACGAATCATTCGAAATACATATAAAGCTGCTCATCATAAACATTTACACCAGTACAGTTTTAGACTCTTTGTAGGACCTATGCTTGACACCCACATGCAGCTATTATTAAAGAAGCAATTCAGCACTGTTCACTATGCCTTCACTATGCCTTGAGAACAGGTGATTTGTAGAATGCCTGAAAAAATCCTGAATTTTGTGAGTGACAGTCTAATTTTCACAGCTTCCATCTATATTTAAGTGATGCCCCTGCCCATCTCACCATGGTTTTGTGCATGTAAGTTGCTCTCATTGACGAAGGCCGTAAGGTCAGAGGGCTGAGGGAAGTCTTGGACGTCAGACGCAAGCTCCGCCTCATCATGCCGAGCCGCCCACTTCTGGTTGGTGGAGGAGGCCAGTTTCTCTTCGTCTGTGGCGTGGTCCTGCGAGTGATCGGACAGGGTGTCGGCCGAGGGGTCCTGCAGGAGATTGTGTGTGTGTGAGATGGTGGGCGAAAGTGGAGAACACACAGGACAACACTGTTATGACATGAGGTGACGGCGAGGGAAAGACACAGATGCCCTTCAGAATGACCAAACAGTGGTGCATGAGTGTGAACGAGTAGTTTGTGTCCTCTAAGCTCAACCCACCTGTGCAGGCTGATCCGTCACTGGGGACCTTTTCGGCGACCTCTTCACTCTAAATGTATTACTGCAAAACAATACAAAATCATGACAAATGAATCCTAGGGTCGTCTAGCCAGTAAAAGTCAAAACATATTTCTCCTTAAGGACCTTACTGGGGAATTTTAATTGAGCTACATATCTCCTATATTTGTGATACACTACTTAAAAAAAATGAAAAGCCATGACAAGACAATATGACAAGATGATGGGCTGAGCTAGGCAACTCACATGCCTTAGGTTTTGCATCTCAGTTACATAAATGATTTCCACACTAGCTGTGCCTCATACATTCTCAAATTTTTGCACAAAGAAAGAGCAAATTCAGGGCTTCTCAAATGGTGCTTTCTTGAAAAAAACTGGAAAAACTGTGTTGTAAGTTTCCTTATAATAAGTTGAGATGACTCTGCATTTTTTTAATGAATGTAAAATTCAGTTGAATACATACCTGTTGTACAATGCTACTATAATGGTACTGGGTTCTAGTATTTCACAATGGTATTTAATATTCTTAAATGATTAGACATACTTAAAATGATTATACACATTTTAATAAAAGTAATATTAATATTATCAATGTTGAGTGACAAAGTAGATTTTCATGCATTAGTAAATGGACAGACCAGTATTTCACACAACGGATGCTGATGTTAGTGTTATGTGCATATGACTGGGTGCTGTTTGTTGTTTTTCTTTAGCTGCATGCTTCCTAATGTCGCTGTGTACTTTTAAACTTGCTTAAAATTGAACACCAACCACAGATGCAACATAAATATGTCTTTCATATCTGTCAGCCATTGCCCAGTGACCACCTCTCTTTCAAAAATAGGTCCAGTTACAACGGGCAGTTGGTGTGTATTTCTCAGTGTATTATGTAGGACCACATGCTGTTCATTTTTCACACGTCTAAGCTGTGACCCAGATACAGTTGTTGGTCTGCGGGTTATTAGAAATTGCTCACTGACCCGATCAAGTGACAGATGTCCAATATGAGTGATCACCATACAAAATACCTTTTATCACGTCTCTTGCTTACTGACACTTTAAAGCATACAGGCGAGATTAACAAACAAAAAAAAGAAGTTAGGACTGATGTATGGGTTAAAATGGCAACAAATACAGTTAGGGAAATGTTAAACTAAAGATTAATAAAAATGTCATGTTCTGAATGTAAATGGCAGTGTGTGTTATCATTATTGATGCTGATCTGCCAACTCTCTACTTACAACAGACAACAGAGAGAAGAAAAACCATTGGACTTCCTGTGACATGAGAGTGACAGAGAGACAAGTGACAGAGAGACCGACACAGGACAAGTAGAGCACACACACACACACACACACACACACACACACTCCACCACAACCACACGTACAGACCTATGGGTGGCTTAAAAGACACACAAAGAAGAAAACTGAAAATCACTAGGCAGTGCACTAGAGGGCAGAATAACACAAAGAGAAGAGAGAACACCGCATGCATACATTTCAGAAGCCAGTTACAGCACAGCGAGCTCAGACTTACGATTTAAGTGGCTTTTTCTTGTTTTTGGCTGGTTTATTCTGGTTGTGATCCTTCAGCTCACCAAGATTATCGTTGTCGTTTATGTCGTCATTACTGGGGACTTCAAAAGACGCTGCCTTAGGTGGTGAATTCCCCATCTTTTTGGATGACTTGAAGGGGTCTATGGGGTCACTGAAGGAGTCTGGGTCGAAGCTGTAGTTGGCCCTAGACTGCCGAGGGGAGTTGGGGATACCTTTGCTTGAAGAGAAAGGATTAAAGTTAGGATCTTCCCATTTGTTGAGATCGTAGTTGTAGGACCCTTTGGCAATGCCAATGTCATCATTGTCATTTGAATGCACTGCGACAAGGGCATTGTCTAGTTGCTCCGTTTGTGGGGGTGGGGCCTTCTTAATCCCCAGCTTTGGTTTTCTGAGAGGCATCTTGGCCCCTGGCTTTTTGCCTAGCTTTTTCGGAGGGAGAGGGGAGTCCACTGACGTCTCTCCGCTCTCCTCAGAATAATCAAACTCCAGTCTGACGGACTGACGCCCGGTGATTGGCTGCTCCTCAATGTTGAGGGGTTTCTCTGTTGCAGTGAAGGTAGTAGGGACCAGTGGTCCCTCAGCTGGGACAGGGGGACTTCTCAGGAGCTCTGGGGCAGGGCAAAAATCTGTTTTCCTACCCAAGACAGGAGAGTTAGCAATCTTACTGCCACCTGTGCGGAACGGGTTGATATTTTCAAAGTTGTCCGGGTCCCATTTGTAGCTTGCACTGACAGGGATAGGGGAATCCTCATCCGGGATGGGTGCAGACTTTTCCTGGGGTTCTGGGATTGCTGGGGTTGGAGCAAGGCTGCACTCTTCAGCTACGGGTGGGGGGCTCTCAACTCTAGATTTGATTCTGCTCCTCCTGAGGGTGCCTGCAGGGCTAGTGCTGGGGCTGGGAGAGGGCACAGGACGCTCCTGCTCGTCCTGAGCCTGCAATGGACTCTCAGAACGGGGCTTCCCTCTCTTTTTTACTTCTGGGGTGCTGCTGGAGGAGCCCGTTCTGGAAGTGGCACTCTCTGGGTTGGAATTCTGCCTGGAGAGAGGTTTTTTCTTCAGGGAGCCAGGCCGAGGTTTTTTAACTCTACGGAGGGTCCCTGGGGCACTCTCTGTGCCTATACTGAATGATTCTGCCCGAGAGTGGATAGATTTGTCAGTGGCGCCCCCTAGAGACCTGTCTCCGGGGCCGCAGATGTCTAACTCCCCAGACTGGAGGCTGAGTGAGCGGGTTAGAGGGGTACGACCCTTTAGACCAGATGAATCCGAATCAAAAGTCTGGAAGGGGTCAGTTGTAAGTAAGTGGTCAAGGTTATAGGTGCCACTGCTGGCTATGGGCTTGTCCTCATCGAAGACAGTAGAGAGTGAGCGGCTGGGAGGGTGGAGAGAAGATGAACCATGCACATCACTGACAGAAGTGTCTTCTGCAGGGACTGAGTCAGGACAGGAGTCTGCAAAATAGGAGGATAAAAGACAATTACTATAAATAATGTATGATTCCAGGAAAGAGTAAAAGGGGTGTGCACACCACCATGTTCCCATGTGCCAAAAAACATAAAATACATTATTTATTTTTGTCCCACTGACCCAAAATTGGTATAGAGACAGACAGAGCAGAATGTAAAAAACACTTTTGATTATATAACAAAAAAAAATTCATTCAAAATGCACCTTATTGAAAAAAAGTTCATTACCATTTGATAAGCAAAAAACCTAGCCTGAACAAATGTAATTTAATATGGATTTTTAAAAATAAAAATAGACACAACAATTGCCCAAAGCAAAACACATAAAGGCTAAACATTTATTCTGTCATAACTCATGTAGAAAATTTTTTCATCTGAAATGATATTCAAAATATACATGCGCCACTATTAAGGTTATGTAGTAATTCAGAGTCTACTCTGAGGCTATATTTATTATCTATAAAGTCTTCTCTCTATTCAGAAATCCAGGAATAAAAGCAATGATATAATTGTTATATTTAATGTATTCCCGGGTCTTAGAATTAAAGCTGTCTCCTTTCATGGCTTTTCTTCTCATTTATTGTGTGTATGTTATGCTTGATTTCCTCTAGAGGGCCCTAGTGAACAACCACATTGTCTGTAAAACAAAGACCCATTAAGAGACCCAAATATTTACAAAAATCCAAAGTGGTGTAGCCTTTTGTACCTTGTCCAATGTTGCCTTTGTGCTTAGCAGTCAAATAACAGCAGTTAGACGCACAAAGGTCTTGATGTTTAACGGTATTTTTATTGGACGTAGTGTACTGATTCTTCACTGGCACTTTCATTGCTCTGTGTTGCACCTGTATATTATTGGTAGCCATAACATAACAAAATGTGTTGTCTTGTCACTTGCTTAACCTGTTTCCTTGTAATCCTATGCCATGTTTCACATAGGTTTCTATGTTTTTGTAATACCTGCTGTATTGGGTTACTGTGGCATACCTTTCCTTTATAATGGAATTGCTTATAAAAGGCATGTTGTGGCCAGTTTAAACGATTACCCTTAAAAGCTGTAATTTGTGGCCATGCTGACCAGCACTCACTTGTATCTGTGGATGGAAGAAGCTGTGTGCTGGGCTCTGGCTGTTCGACAGGGGGTACTGGAGGGGCTACAGTCTTCACAGGTGTGGTGGATTCAGGGGTTTCAAATGCGCCGTCAGAGTCCGAGCTCCTAACACAAAGAAATAGAAGCATAATTAAGGACTGGGACACTCAAATTGTGTCAAGACTATACTGTTATTATGGTATCATTTATAATCACTGGCCATATTACCTACACCCATTTTGTACTCATGCAGGACAAAGGGGTAGAAAATGGATGGATGAATGTACTCAGTGTCCATTTTGTCAGATTCACTTTCCATTTCATTCTGTAGTTCTACAGTTAAAGACTGCATTCCTTTACCAACAGGACTGCAGGACAACCATCAAGCAATTATTATTTGGAGTGCGGATTACACCCATCTCTAAACCAACCAACTGTTAAAGCTCTGTTTACACTTACTGTACATTTCATTGTTCATTTTATATAAATGTTATAATTGCTTTTGCACTGCTTGCGTTAATTACCCTCTAGACTTTCATCAGTGGTTGCTGGTTCCTGGCCACAGAACACTGCTGTGGTCACTGTGTGCAGTAAACACACAAACTAACATGTTGTGAGCACTTTGAGAATGATATGAAATATCATCGCTGACAACTGATATGGTTAAGAGGCGTCAACAAATTATGCAGAGATACAGTCTTTAGAACGAAACGACCTAAAAATAAACCTATTTGCTGAGGGGACCTAAAGAAAAGGACTGTGACTGTAGATACTGGTTAGTGACTCTTTATATGAGCAAAATACAGCAGGATAGACAAAATCCACCAGTATGTCTCTATTTAGGGTGTGGGAAACAATATGGCATAAAAACAGCCACGGCAAACAAAGAGAAGAATATGTACCAGACTAGCACTGCTTGTCCACATGATCAGTTTTCAACAGACATGGAGTTCTATTAATAAGCTTTTATATATACATCCATTATATCAGATAAACAAAATCAATTTAACAATCCATTCATTCATGAGGCATACTTCTCAGCATGTGTCCATGTGTCTGTCCCTAGAGAACTGGCTAAAGCTTGAAAAGAAAGAGCTGAATCTGCAGCAAATAGACAGCACCGCAGCTCAGACGTGCTTTCAGCCTTGCCTCTGCCTCTCCTTATGTTCACAGTCTCCTCATATATGCCCAGCCATACATATCACCACAAAATACATCACAATGAAGATCTAGTACATATTAAAATAGCACTTATATTCAGTGTCGAGACAAGACACATGAATTTTTATGTTATCTGTGCCTTTCAGCATGTATGGCAGACACATTAACTGACAAAGCCATAAAGAGCACAATACAGAAAAAAAGCACAAAGAAAACATGTATGCACAGACTTTATTCATCCAAATACAATCAGCTGGAACATCACTAGACCCACTCATCTCCCTGCATTTAAGTGACTGTCCACTTTGTTTCTATTCTGGACAGTGGTGCTCACCTCTGCCTGGCCGGCCCAGTCTGCATCATGTAGTCATGTTTGGAGCTCCAGGTGAGGCGCTGGAGGAGCCCGATAGCAGGATCTCCCCCATCGCCAGACCCTAAGCCCCCGAGCAGCGTATCCCATCCCCATCGAGCCCACTGTATCGGAGACAGAGCCTGCCACGTACTCACCGCCATCACTGCCACTGGCCCCACACTCACACACACACTCACACACCCTCTGTCAGCTCTTCTGTCTTCTACAGTGCTCTTTTCAATTCTGTCTTCCTTTCTACTATTCCAGCCCCTCAACTGCCTTTCTTTACAATCTCCTCCCTTTAGCTCGCTCTCTGCCGTTCCTCTCCAGCTGATGGTGGGTTTTTCAAGAGAGTCTTGCTGCAGAATAATCACCACCTGCTGATGCACTGCCTCCCTCTCTTGCACTCTCTACTTCCCTCTGCCACCCCCCCCCGCCCCCCTCTGTCTGACACTCTCCCAGCCGCTCCTTGCTCTCTCATGCAGCACAGGGAGGAGGCAATGCACAGTGTAAAAATGCACAAATAGAAAAACATTCTACGTTTAAGAATCTAAAGTAGTGGCCCTGGTCTTTTTTCAGTAATACATTCTCCTGATCACCTCAGCTCACTCTCTCCTGCTGTACTGAATATTAATAAATATATTGACATTTTGGATGGTGCACAGAGAAAACAGCCATTACTGAACCATCATACATGTTGTGACTGAAGGACAATCATTTGAGTGCATTTGATCAGACTTAGACAAAAAACATAACATCAAAATGTGAGAAAACCCACAAGTCAGCAGCTTAACAGATGCCCCTGAGCAATTGCCATAATCAGTCACTGTACATAAATGAAAATAAATTATGTTAAATGTAAAAAAAAAAAAATGCTCTTTCAAATCACAGATTGGTGGTTAGTGAGCAACACAACACACCCTGGGCAGGACTCCTAAACTCTACATTCACTCACAACATATTTAATTGGATAAATGAAACCCCCCACTCAACTTACGTGTTCTGTTTTCTGTTGAGCTGGATTAATGTAAATGAAACATTTTGAACACACCCAGTCAACTAACATGATCTGTTTTCCTTGTTAATGTATTCAGAACTGAAACTTAGCAAATTTATGTTGAGTTTAGCTTTCCATTATGTTAAATTCAGCTAATTTAACAGTAATTTTGCATCAAAATGTGAAGATTATTTTGGCTAATCAATACCTCTGTGTTAAACAGGTTTGTTAGTGATGATATTTATTAAATCGATGAGATGGCTGTGGGCACTGAAGAGAAAACAGAGACCATGAGATATAGATAGTACTTTAGGAGCACAATCAAATGTGAAAAAAGTTTCTTTGGTAAGACATTTGCTCTGTCTCTCTCAATTGTGGACTTCTTAAGTACTGATGTACGTCGCTCTGGATGTACGTCGCTCTGGAGCGTCAGCTAAATGCCGTAAATGTAAATGTGAGGAATGTTACACTATTTTTAACTTTGCATTAAATAGTCATTTCTTTCTACTATTGCAGTTAACTGCAATAACTACATAACTGCAGTTTTGTTATTTGTATCTCACAATTCATTTTTTCTAATAAAGGTACTTAGATGTAACTGTTTTTATTCTACTTATTGTACAGAGTGTTCTAATTTTTTTACCTTACTATATTCTCCTCTTAGTATACTTTTATTACAGGTAAGCTGTACTATTCCCTTTATTAATATATTTCTAGTCTGAGTATATTTATTATATATTCAGTTATTTTTATTCTGTAGGTTTTTGGTTCTTTCTTAACGTGTCGAAATGATTGTCTATAGTACATGATAGTGAAATGCAGATGCAGAAATTAGTCACATTGTCACATCACTTTTCCTCATGAGAGCACAGTGCTGCCCCCTAGGCAGAGCTCCACAGGCTATCTGAGGAGACGAGCATGTCTATTGATTAGGCTCATGCAGATGCTCTCACATGCTCTCAGTGGCACAAGATCACACGCTGTGCGTACCCTTTGTCTGTGTGAAATAAGCCATAGGGGATTTAGCAACAGCTGAGTCCACTTACAATACACACGGGCTAAAGCGGGATTCTAACTGTGGGATGTTAGACCATTAAATGTAGAAATCAATGGGTAGGAACAGAGAGAATGAGATGCCAAGGGCACCAATCATGGTGTATTATCCCTCTGGGCAGGTCAATGCCAAAACCAAAGTGGGGCAAAAACCACATCAACCCTATGGTGAGAAAATCTGAAAGATGATGTGATGGGTTTGGAAAATAGACTGCTGAGGTATTGTATCCAGGAAAGCAAGTACACAATCAGTGCACTTTACATGACCATGTTCTCTCAGATTAGACGTTTATTAAATATCATGTTCAAGATGTTCATGCATTCAGACTTTCTAAATAACATGAATCATTCCTCATTTAAGGTCAGCAGTTAGGGCTGCAGGTGCTGTTATTCAATCAATGGCTCTATCATGTATCATTTCAATTATTCATTTTTTAAAAATAGTGGTAGAATACAAATGACATGCAGGTCTTTGGTGTAAGGTTTAAACCAGCAAAGAAAAATGCATCTTATTAATCATAATCCGAGGTTTGAGCTTCTGAGTCCGAGGTTTTTTCCCCCGCCTCTGACATTTGTGTGACAAACCTATTAGCCAATCAAAATGGTCGAATCTCACATTTTTTCTATTGTGCCAATAGAAAAAGCTTGTAACTGCGCAGAAATGGCCGAAGGCACTCCTTCGGAAACGGGAGAGGAAGCGGGGGAGCACTTGGTATGTAGTTTATTTAACCCTCTATGTCAGTGTTTCTCAAACTATGGGCCACGGACCGGTGCCGGTCTGTGAGAAGATTCCTGCC
>JBBPDH010000144.1:15621521-15638184 GCA_037974565.1 Clupeocharax schoutedeni
ATAATCTCTGCCCACCCCTAGTTAAAAGTCATTTTGCACATTCAGTACCATTTGGCAGTGTGTAGTTAAAAAAAAAAAGTCTAGTTAAAAAATATAATAATAATAACGATAATAATAATAACAACCTATTTTTTATGTCCCAAAGCCTGACATGACCGGTCCCCAGGACAAATAAGTTTGAGAAACGCTGCTCTTTGTCATAAAATTAACAATATATTTTATTCATAATTTTAGGTTTTATGCACTTAAGAGTATCGAACGCAAAAATCGAAAATCACATCGCAATCGCAATATATATCAGAAAAACTGCAATTAGGTTATTTCTCAAAATCGTGCAGCCCTAGCAGCTTGTGAGATCTGTAATTCTTAAAAAATGGATGAAATGGTTTATTAATCATTTTAATATGAGTTCAATTTTTTACCTAAAATCTATTTTTAGTAAGTCCTATAGGGAGATTTGTACAAACCTATTTTATTTTGTTTCGTGGATATGCCACTTCATCAGTAAAAGTATTTTATATAATAATTCATACATCATGACCCCCGATTCTTGTCATCATTTTAAAGAAACCATGCCTGTAACTTTCTCAACAATGCACTTTCATATAAAACACTCCAAATTACAATTTATTTAGGGATAGTAAAAAAAAAACTGAACACTGACATGAATATTATAGTGATTTTGTCCACAATTTAAACATATTGTAATCTTGTATTTGATTGTAAATGAATTGCAATTACTATAACAGTACACGGTCTATGAACTCTCATGAAAAAAAAAAAAACTTCCTTAAACCACATAACTCAGTCAGATTAGAGGTCATGGCTCTGCTGTGCTGAAGTGTTGGTGTTTGACAACAGTAATGGAGTAATTAGTAACTGTCACACTCCTGCCTTTGTGTGGACATTTCACCATTTCCTCACAAAACAGACTGTTACCATGGTGACCATGCCTCTAGCCATATGCTCCCTTGGGCTCACGCGGACAGCTTGCAAAAAAATCCTGGCTGATCCCACCGGTTTCATTCTCTCAAACACAGACATGCACACATGCTCACACATATATCCACATGCCAAAATGTAGCCCTTTTTCAGCTCCAACACAGACCCCCAGAGACACAAAAAGACAAAGGGAACATTAGGCACTGATTTATTCCTCAAATATCTGCTGAAGATATGAGCTGCAGCCCCGATTTACCCGTCTTATGTTCCCCCCGAGTGCTTTAAAAACGGTCTTTCTCCTGCACTGCATTTCACATCTCCTCTGAATGAGAAAAGGGGCAGAGTAGAAAAGCAGAGACCAAATCTCTGTTTCTTGCTACTACTTTTCCCAGACGCTGACATAGAAGGAGAGAGAACTAAGAGATGCGGCTAACTGTGATCGCAACCCTAAATGATTGTTGTGTCTGTGAAATGTGCATCACATACACCCAACGCAGCATTGCTGCACCTTTGGTAACGTTGACATGAGCATGCAGATGAAGAACAGGTGCAAACAAGATTAAAGCAAAGAGTACGAGAGAGACAGCGGGCAGCGGAAGACAAAGAGGAGGAGAGAGAAAGGAAGCAAGGCAGGAAGGGCTGGCATCGTCTGCCTGGAAACAGCCAACCTTTCTGGCACATACACACACAGGCACTGACCCAGTGCCTACCATAGAGCCGCAGCTACATCCCAGCCAGGCAACAGACAATATTGTGTGCTGGTTAAACAAAGTCGGCCCGAACTACAGACAGAACAACACCCATTCTCCAGGGACAGCAAGGCAAGTGGCCCATACAGTAGGCTTGCACCACCACCACCTGTCACAAGGAGGACCACTTCACAGCAAACCAGCAGAGCTCATGCACTGATGACTAGGATAAATAGCTTTTTGTATTCATCAGATATTCATCTGGGTAATTATGCACCAGTATTAAGCATGCATAACTAGAACCGGTCAAGATATAAATCAGCACACACAATAGGCAATCAATTCATTTTATTAAGGCCTGTAATATGTTGTCTTAAAATCTTATTTCTGGTCTTTCTAATGTAAATAACATGAGGCAAGTGTTTGCAGTGGCGGTGCATTTGAATGTTGCTTCAGAACCTGTAACCAAATGTGATAGCATTATGCGTGATTTGTGCCAGTTTGGCCCAGTGTAGGGTAAATGAGTTTGCCTAAGAGAAAGTACTGGTTTTGTTCCAATATTTAATTGATCATTTAGACCACACAGTAAGATCAATAAAATAAAATAATAATAATAAATAATAAAAATTGCAATATAAGCCTTTGCAAAACAGATATTGCAAAGAGCCTCTAGTAGAGCCTTCTGCTAGTCTATTGTGTTTCTGGTAGATCTTTCTGATGTTTCTGCAAATGTTTGGATAATCCAGGCATAATCTTTAGCCAGCTCCGATCAAGATTCATCAATATGTTTAAATTAGAGCTGGGCCGATAATGGCGTTAAAAAAAATTAATCGATGCCCACCTCTAGTTTAAATACACTGCAAGACTATCCATATAGCTACATAAACACAATGTGGTATTTTGTTCATACCATAAAAAACCTAACAGACAAATGTGTTCTGTAACGTAATTCACAGAGAGGATGAGCAGATGGCGAGATCTGTGTTAGTCTGAGAGGCCAAGAGGGGGAGACAAAGAAAACAAGAACAGAGGAAGATGCCATCATACATAAGAAAGAGGATGAATGAAGGGAACAATAGGGAGGGTGCTTTACCAGCAGTTGTCACGCAACATTCTAAGGTACTGCAAAACATCATGAAACACCAACACTGTCTCCACCAATCACCAGTAATCCAGGAGTCCTTTACTAATCCATTATGGCCCTGTAGCTAATTAAAGTAATAGCAATTTTAGTTAGAAACTGTTATGCAACAGAAAATACTACATGAAAAATGCAGTTAGCAACAGACAGTGAATATGAATCAAATCAAAGCTTAAAATGACAGACATGCTTAGAGATAAAGTTATAGATATGCACAAGATAAAAATATATAATCACCCAAATTGAATGACTAAACGGAGCAAAATTTAATACATTAACAAACCTACAGAATCACATTCACAGAATCAATCCTTTAGCAGTATAAGGTCATGCAGTTATAATCTCTATCAAGTATGAACATTTATTTGTCACTAAGACATTTTCAGATGGGATGTGTGTAAATACAAGGAAGCATAATTATAACTACATGTTTCAATTCTTGAGCTAGTTATTCTGCCTCTAGAGGGACTCAATAATGCAGTAATGCACCAGCTTCCCTGGCACTCAAATAATTCATCTTGTCTTTCAATATTTTATGCATTCCAGCTGCCCTGCACCAAAGTTCTGCAGCCTTTTATCTCCAAGGTTTTAAGCAGATGCACAGAAAAGACCATATTATAGGTCAGATCACGGCATCATAACTCCACACACTGCTCATTGTGAAACATGCTTATCAAGAGTATCAGATGATGAGTCATCGTGTTTGCACAACATTAGTAACATATATTGTCTCACAATATACATATTATAGCATCACCTCTTCTCAGGCTTTGAATTTTGATACAAACATCCCTGTCAATGAATAACATTGCTGTTCAGCACCTTCCACTCAAGATACATGGCTTCCTAACTTAATCTAACATTTTTAGTAGTACATAGAAGGCCAAAGCAATGTCATTTTCATGTTATTTCCAACAACTGAAACTAACTCACAGTGGCAGCTGGACTGCTCAGTTTCTCCACTGCTGTAAAAAATATAAATCTGTGTTGCAAGATAACACTGCAATCAAATATACAAACAATCCCATCTCTCTTCTCTATGAGAAGTGATGGAAAATATACAGCACTGAATGTAGATGAGCTGTAAACTAATTTTATATACCATACCAGGCAATAGTACACTGCATTAGAGTCACTTTAGTAAAACCAATGATAAAGCTAATGCACACTGTTAGGTCAGGTCAGATATTGCGCTACTGTTATGCTTTTAGAGTATTGAGCGAGTTTCAGAGCTGTTTCAAGTATGACATCTACTGTACAAACGTAACCAACCAGAAGCTATAACCAATAAGTAATAAAGAACACTTCATTAAGATCTTGCAGACTTATGTATGTGGTTTAGGTCAGTGGTTCCCAACCTGGGGTCGAGGCCCCCCTTAGGGGGGGCGCCAGAAATCACAGGGTGTGTGCAGAATTGTCTGCATTGAGTTTACCAAAATGATAATTGTACACATTAAATTCTTAAAAGTGAGAAACATAAAAGTGTGTGTATAAGAGTATAAGAGCAAAAACCGACAACCATTGTTTATTTTTTGCAATTATGCACTTTATTCTTTTTGTGCATCTACGCGGGTAGGAGTTGGGGGGCCTGGCTTGTCTTGAACACAGGCTAGGGGGGCTTCAAGGAAAAAATGTTGAGAACCACTGTTTTAGGGCATGGCATAACCTGTCTCAAGCTATAAAAATGAAGAAAAAAAAAGAAATTAGTTTGTGCTGCGGGCAGCCATTTAAGACAATAGGGTGACAATGAGCATCATTAAACAGTCCTGATCCAAGATCAGTCAAGACTCCAAACATGTCTTGACTCATCAACATCTGGAAATTTGTAAATTGTGCCAAATTATTCCTTTAAAGAAGGATTTGTTTCTCCTCACATCAATAACGGCAAGGAATCCTGAATCAGATAAAAACTGTGAAAGAGCCCCAAGTCATTAAAAGCCTTTGAAAACAGGTCTCAATATAAAACAGCGTGTGTCTCAGATTTGGGCTAGACTACAGCCAAGAGGGTTCCTGAAAATCTCTTAAAAAGGATGATGTCATAATTTTCCATTGCAATCTGTCTCTTAATAAACAAAGAGTACAGTTTTACAGATGTACTCTCTTACAATAACAGAGTGATGACCCTACACTGCAAAAACCTAAAGCAAGGGAGATATGCTACCCAGTTCTAATACACTGAGCTCTGGATGCTAGAACCAGCAGCCAGTAGCCTTGGCATTCCATATGAAGAAACCAGCCCATGGCTATGGAATCAGCCTTATCAGCCCTTCTGCAAACGTGTTACTACAAGCGGTCACTTTCTCTGAGCTAATAAATCACAGACTCACAATAAGAGCAGCTTTTCTCCCAATGCCTTGTGCATTCCTATCTGAATCCAAGAATCACTGCAGAACAGGCTGGTTGGGTCAAAACAAGAGAGCCATCCTTTATACACCTATATTCTTTATCAACCTACCTGCAAACAATGCACACTTCTGATATTTATTAGGATATTTAATACTATTAATATATTATATATAACATTATAAATCATCCATTAGGTGAGTTCATGAAACAAACCCTGACTTAAAGAATTCAGTCCAGCAAAGTTCTACCATAAGCATCTGCACTTCAGCGCAAATCCGACAGAGGTTTTAGAGATTTATGAATCAAAGAGCAAACTTGTATACATATTACCCAGGTGTGCCAACGTTACATAAGAACATTGCGTTATTGCATAAGCGGGCAGGCAGGCAGAAAGCTTTATTATTCATGTCTGAATGAATTGTACTCCCTGGGTGGCCCATAGGGAGCTTCACTCTCATTTAAAATGACATTTCAATATTCACACGGGATTTTAACTTTTCCATCATCCAAGTTAGGTCATCTAGAGCTATAAACTTGAGCCACTGAGGGGACATTACACAACAGACCACTTGTTCCCAACTCTGGTCCTGGAGCTGCTCCTAACATACCTGATCCAACTAATCAGCTAACCTTCCTGGGTTAAACGGCCATGTTAAAGACACAAAACATACACAGGTACCAAGGATAGGAACCTATACAGATAAACAAGAATAGTGTGCAGTTACAGTAGCGGTAACAGAATAATAAATAAAAACGAACTTAATTGTCACTTTCGTAACAGAGCTCTAATAACTTCCTTGAAATCAACAGCTTCCCTCTAGATTGTGTGGTTATTTAATGGCAAATGGCCCAAAAGAAATACATTTTTTAAACCATTTTTTTCTTACTTAGGCTATATTGTCAGCATTTCAGATATATGACTTGGTTGTGACCGTAATAACATGTTGTATATACCTAATATACCTTGTAAACAATATCACTACTGGAATTTTTTTTGGTGTTTTTTTTTTTACATGAGCTGCACTTACATTATTTTACAATGAATAGATCAATAGAAATAGTCCTTAAATGCTTTCGTTTTTTTCCTTCGCCTGCATTGCTACCATTTCGGAGATTTCACTCTGAAGGCAACAAAACAGCATCTGTATTGAATATGATGGTAACTGTCCCTCAGCAATTCATATCTTTGCCATTCATAAAACAGGTTCGCTCTCACACACAAATACATACACATACATTAATCTAATCTTCAATTTGTCTCCTTATCTTATGTATCCTATGTGGGACATAAATAACCCTCGTTCTTCTATATCCCCATCCCCCCTTGCTCCCCCGCTCTTTAGTGTTCTATTTCAGCACCGTCACCAGCTCCAGTAGAGAGAATGCCTCTCTCTCCCTCTCTCTTCCCCTGTCTCTCTCTCTCTCTCTCTCTCTCTCTCTCTCTCTCTCTCTCTCACAGTGCCGCAACACTTCACCCGCCATCCCCCACAAAAACACTCTCCTCAACACAGGCATGCCCTTCTGAATCCAGAGACCACCAGATGGAAACACACAATCACACACACTTAAGACTCCCCAGCAATGTATATTCTATGCAGGCATGAACACTACCATACACAGGTGCTACAAACACAGTGTCGGCTTCAAATCCATCACAAATGGTAAACAATAACAAATTCACATTCACTGCTGTTAGAATGTCTAGATCACGGTGATGTAGTGCTAAAGACCAATTTTTTACCACGTTTGCTAATTAAAACACAGGTACATTTATGTATTATATACTAATAACTGTCCTTCAGCGGTTTATATTTGTTTTGACATTAAAGCACACACTCTCTAACAGTAAACACTGTACAAGCACAGCCTGTCGAATACTTACATGCACACAAGTGAGCATGTGTAAGGCATGGAACAGGTACGATTCCTACAGCGACTGTAACAATGACAACAAAGAATGAGATCATCAAGACCCTCCCCCTTCTCTAATCACTCACATGCTCTCGGGACGCTCCTGAGTCAGACAGGGGACCTGTCCTTGCTCGGCCGACTCCACTGCGCCCATTCTCCGCTGTATTCACCTCCACCTGCTCCCTTCCTCCCTCCTCCTCCTCCTGCTCCTCCACCTCCCCTGCACTCCAGACAGCAGCCGTCGGGGAAGGTGGAGCTGAGGCTGAGGACTGGAGACTGCTAGCACTATAATGAAGTAAAGCAGGGTGGGATGGCATCAGGGGCTGCCAGGGCACCCTCGCTCACCCCTCAGCACCTGCCCCGTCTGAATCTGTCACAGGTCGTTCTCTTTCTTCAAATAATTAGACGCTCTTCTGTCCCCTATCGCTCCCTCAGTCTCGCTCGATCGCGTGCCCTGCACTTACATGGCAGGGGGGAGGTGGAAGAGGTGCTCCTGTAACCGTGACAACAGCAGAACCTTCAAGATCAGGGAAGTAGAACAGTGTGGTGGAATAAAAAAACAACAGAGAAAATATAGAGGGAGAGAGGTAGGAGGGAGGACGATGATGCTTCTAGGACCGCCCCTCTCCGAGTAGACACTCCATTCAGCGACGCAAATGCTGGTTGTGTTCCTCCGTCTTTCCCTCGATCTCCTCTCTCTCTTTCTCGTCCTCTCTATCCCTCAGGACTGGTTGCGTATAAACAGACAAGCAGCTTTTCCCTGTCTGTCTGAGATCCGATGCCCTACTCTACACGCAGAATGCACACAATAGAACACCCCACACCGAGCTGTGTGACACATCCCCCACCTCTCTCTCCCTTCATCCTCACTCTAATGCAGTTACACCTGACATTTAACAATTAACACATTGCATTCTTGATTTCACACGCTTTCTCTAGTTAGAGTCTTTGTGAATCATGTGAGTTGCAAAAGAGACGGTGCTGCTTTTTTTTTCCCCAAACAATAGAAACGTCCAGCAGGCACCGGGCACATAGGGAGCCCAATGCAAGGGGAGCTTAACAATAGACCCTGAGAAAGATCCCCCTTTCTGTGTGCAATGGTGTGTGTGTGCTTGTGTTTTAGTTTATTCATGAAGCCTGAAAACTGGTTTATCTATGACAAAATAAATGGCAAATCAACAGATCCTATAACAATAATACTTAGAGATGGCCATCAATGAATTACTAATACAGAGAACAAGCACAACATGGAAGGAATTACTTCCATTTTGAAGGCTCTGAATTCTTCTACTTGTTGAGGATAACATAGAAAACACCCTTCATCAGAACCGGAGAGCACATAGCGCTTAACCTGCTTAGCTAAGAGCCATCATCAAATTAATTTTGTCAGTCCCAGAGGAACCAGAGGAGACAGGCTGCTTCGCAGATCTAATTAACTTGCACTCACACCAAGCAGATATTTGAAAGAGAGAGTCTAGAAAACACTTTACAGTTAGTGAGAATAGAAAAGAAGTATGTGCGAGTAGAGGAGGACACTGTATATCTGCCTACAGGGCAGTCACAGCAGCTCTCATAGGTCCAATCCATATTGATTTACAGTGTGAAGTACTGGTGGCTGTGGGAAACTGGGACAAGGGTGGGGGATCTGAAACACGAGGATTCTAAATCTATTGTTCTATTGCAAAAAAAAACAGGACAAAGAACTTTTCACACGAGCCCAGCTCTACCTACAGCTTTTCAGGGCTGAGTGGTGTCCACTAGTCCTGGTAAAAAGGGATTTTCCGCATTATTGTGCAGTATGATAGGAAATAAACCCAAATTCAGATCATCTGTATTTTTCAAGCCCCAATTAACACCACACAGTTAACCTCTATCATGCAGTGTTTAACATAAACAAACATACAAAAAGAGAATAATAGAGGAAATTTACAATGTCTATTTACTGTAAAGCTAACATTGTGTATGAGTAAGGATAAACATATACACTGTTGAGGGAAATAAAATGAACAACCGATAGCTTTGTTTTTATAGCACAAGAAATAAAATCCTTTATATCCATTAGTAATTTTTATGATGTCTAGTTTATAGAATGTATGAATTATTGTCTAATCATTTCTAATCCATTAGAGTTATTAAACAGATGACAACATATTACTGAGAGGATATTAATAGAATTGTTCTACATTCCACACTAAATAAAATATGATGAACGTCACCCAGAAAGTCCACCTTCAATCTTCAAATGTCCTTCTTTCTCAAGAACACTCTAATGAGTAAATAACTTTTTTGTGCAATTCAATATAATTACAGAAATCCCTCAAACGAGCCGATGGAATCTCAGAAATCCATCGGCTCAGATGAATTTTCCTAAGGAATTACACCACAATCGTTCAGTAAATGTGTTGTGTTTAGATCTGATTCCACATATTGATCAGGAGAGAAAATACGTTGGCAGACATCTTCCCCCCGTTGCTCTACACTGCCAAGTGATAATCAAACCAGTACAGGATCTGGTGGATAAAGGATTCACTAGTAGAGGCTGAGATACCTTTATATAGGATGGAGTCATCACTTCTTCCTGGAATATGTGAATTTGTATGTGATCCCAAAGGAACAGCTTTCACTTAAGACAAGCTCAATATAAAATATAACAAAGACAAAATTGCACATATGAGCTACAGCATCTGATGGCAATGGGAGGGAAGGAAGGATCAATACACATTTGCCCTAAACTGCTTTAAGCTGCCTAGAAGGTTTCTGGCACCTGTATGTACCTGTTACCCATAAAAACAACTAAAAATACAAAAAGAATTCAAGCTTCAATATGGATGCGACCACTGTTAGCTGTTCTATGTACTTTTGTATATCTGTACATAAACCTAAGCTATATTACTTTTGCAGCAATCAAAAATCTCTGGAAACTAGATGTTTCTTTAAACTGATACTGCCCCCCTCTAGCTGTTCTTCTGGGAACCAACATGACCTAAGCCTGATGACGTGACACTGGCTTTTCCCCTGCTGTTTCACTTACATTATCACTCTTGAGGGCCATCTTCTGCACGAGGGCCATGTTCTTTATGCTGATCATTAATATCTGCACTTTAAGGTATTAGGTGAAAAGCGTATGCAATGATCATTTAATAAATGCAGCAATATTGATACATAGCTACTGGGAAGGGTCGCACATTTGCCATGAAACATAAGCTACTAGGGCAGCTGCTCAAAGTAACCCAGAGCGGCACGGAGAAATAAGGAGGCTACACATGTCCTGCAACTGCAGCCTATATTTAGACAGGAAATGGAGCAATTAAATTTTCAAACGATGCAGATATTACCAAGGTAGGTTTTTATGAAAGATTTATAAACCTTGGTTTAGGGAATGTAGGTCAAACCAAAGGCTGGACTGTATGTTACCATGACAAAATATGGGTATGTCACAACAGCGAGAGGCCAGCACCAAAGATTTAACTTAAACCAGACCTTTGTGGAGTAGCTTAAAAAGTAGCATACGTCTGTATCTGGTATGGGGTCCATGAAACATTAATGCATGTTCGTGTCTAGAATGAATGATCTATTAACATTCCTTGCTTAGTGCACAGTTGCAACAGGCACCAAAGAAAACAGTACTAAGCCCTAATATTATTGAAATACAGCTACTGTATGACACTTGTATGATTTGAAATGAAGCAGAATTCATCTTAAATTTTTAAAAGGGATGCATTTCAGCCCAATTAATTGCATCATTCAGCTACAGTAGTGACTAAGTTTTTACAAGGTCAACAATGTCCAAGTGCTTAACGCATCATGTACTAAAATGTGCCTTAGGTTTTAATTCCAAGAGGGAAAGATTAAAGTGAGAAAGAAGCCTTTGTTTGCAACAGTTGCCTACAGGTAGATGTCTGTTGGTTGCTTCTTTGCATTTAGACTTGTTTCATATATTTACTGTAGCTCTCCCAGACTGGTCTGACAAGTATGCCATTCATTTTTATACACTTAAGTGTTCCTTACCAGTTTTGGTTTTTGTCATTAATCTTCACACTTATACTGTTTCTTTTGGTCTGCTTTCATAACCCATGGAAAGATATATTAATTATGGCTATGCTCGGGCAATATGTGTTCTCATTCTGCATTTGAGAAAGCAGGATGAGTTAGCATTTTATGGATGGTAGAGCATACTGCAGAGCTGAATTAGTATGAGGGAGGGGTGGATGCCCTTGGGGTGCCACTAAGGTTCAGCAGACAGACAGAGATGCTTTTCTCCCTCCTCATTCAACTAATGGACCATTTATGCAAAAATGGATGGAGCAGGCATTTATAGGGCAACATTTTTATTGGACTGAATGATGGATTGGGGACAGCTGGCCAAATTCCATGAGAATATCTATCGAAGACCAAATCTTTTTTGTTCCTTTTTTTTACAGACTGACTGGGATTATAAGACATCAGACAAACAAGTTTATCAGTGTCAGGTTATCAAATTGTTACGCTGTTGCATCACCCAGGACTGTCTGTTGTTTCTTTTTCTTTTTAATGTGCTGAAGGTATAGAAGATCTACACACAAAGCAGGTCTTAGAAACATATAAAGACAAATGCTTCATTTAAATTTCCAGATCACGTGCAGTCATTGACATCACGTGGAAAGGAAGAATCCATGAACAGCACTTCTTACACCATAGGCATTCTTGGTTCATTCACAGAAACAGTGATCTTACTTTGACAAAACTAAAGCATCACTGAAGAATGCCAGAGGTTCTCGGTCACTACGAGATCAGTACAGTTGATTTAGCTTCTTCTATCTGTACTTGCTCACTACATACTGCAGTGGGCAGCAGTGTACAAACCCAGGCAATCAGTGGTGCAGGCAGCAGGAGCAGACTCCCCCTGCCACTAGAATGAGAACTACATGCTTGTGCACACTCTGTCAACGTGGCTGAGTCATCCTGTCCTCTGTCCAAACAAAGCGGCACTACTAAAAACCTCCTTTGTGGGTAGTGTGAGATCATAGCTCAAATATACCTCAAACACATCAAACACAGCATGGAAAAAGCGTCGCCTTGGAGAAGAGCACTATACACAGTTTTCATAGCAAGGGGCACTCTCAATTGGCTTGAATCAGCAGGTAAAACATATGACGTCACCTCCAGGATAAGACACAACACCACAAAATACAAGGCAATATTGATAAATACTCAATGCAAAACATTACAGCTATTATTACGGCTCTTTAGCATGACTTATTTTTCCTCTGCCTCCTTTAATCCTAGGCAGAAATTCATAATGTATATGAGAAATTCTCCAGCCCAGAGGCAGCCTATTAATCTCTGTCAAATACTGTGTGCTGTCATTTTTTATGAGAGTGACTAACATCAGCACGCTGAGGTAGCAGTGAGGAGCTAAGCACACAGCACTAAGCCTCCAGAGCCTTCAGCATTATCTGCTATTATTACTCATCTGCAAGGAAACTGCATTGCACAGCTGTAAAATGAATTACGTCTTTCTCTTACTAGTAGTGTGTCTGTGACTCACAGAGAGAACAGAGCTGTGTTGATTAAGGTAGACAACCAGAGAACAAAGAGAACATTAGCAGTGACTCAGCACTCATCACCAGTGTGTGGCCAGATTAACGACTTTATATTTTCAGCTTGAAAATTCTTCTTTGTGATATTTTTTTTATTGCCCAGTAACACTAACTCACCTGAGGCTGCATTTTCCCAAACAGCTGCTGGCTCAAATGAAAGAAAAAAAATTTGTGCAGCTATTTCTTTTGTTAGTTTGTGTTTCATTAATATGCGATTCGTAAAAATGTGTCCTTTACACTGTGCAAACATTTAACACGTGAACCAACTGCACATTAAAAAGCACACCCTTCACTATATTAGCATACATTTCTATTATCTATAGACACTTTGAAATATGCAGCCACACAGTTTAAAAGGCAGTAGAGCAGCATACCTGGTTGGAAGACTGCAGTGCTGGACCTGCTGGAGCTGAGCAGGGAGAGATGCAGTCGACGAGGCCTGGGGTGGGTCAGAGGGGGGAGGACACTCAGTCTTAGACTCAAACGCGGTCTTGGGTTCAGGCTCAGGCTTAGGTTCGGACTCAGGCTTGGAAACAGACTCAGCCTTGGGTTCAGATTCAGGCTCAGGCTTAGGTTCAGGCTCAGACTCTGGTTCAGATTTTGATTCCGGTTTGGGCTCTGACTGAGTAATAGGATCAGGCTTTGGCTTAGGTTCGGACTCAGGCAGGGACTCAAGCTTAAGCTTAGACTCTGATTCAGGTTTTATCTTAGGCTCTGGCTCGGGTTTGGACTCGGATTCAGGCTTGGGCTCAGTCTCTGGCTTATGTTTGGACTCAGATTCAAATTTAGGTTCTGCCTCTGGTTTAGGTTTGGACTCAGACTCAAGCTTATTCTCAGTCTCTGGCTTAGGTTTTGACTCAAATTCAGACTTGGGTTCAGGCTCTGACTTATGTTTGGTCTCAGAATCAAGCTTCGGCTCACCCTCTCGCTTAAGCTTGGACTCAGACTCAAGCTTGAGGTCAGCCTCTGGCTTAGACTTAGACTTGGACTCAGGTTCAGGCTCAGTCTTAAACTCTGACTCAGGCTTTGCCTCAGGCTCTGGCTCGAGGTCAGGCTCAAAGGGAGCTCTCTCTGGGGGGGTGGGAGGTGGGGTAGGGAACTCAGCGGTGTCCTGGAGAAGGTGTGCAGGGGGAGGCGGAGGGAAGGGAAGTTCTTCGTATGGCGGAGGGAAGGAAGGGTCAGGTTCACTCCTTTCAGCTGCTTCTGTCTCCGGGAATCTGCACAACACACACATACAGGAATGGGGGGGGTACTTTACTACATAAGACATAGTTCACTTTAGAACCATGATCATTATGTAATACAAGAAGAAACTTTAAAATAAACATGCAGTAACAAGGAGGGTGGGTCACTTCTCAGCTTATTGTGCTACATATAGTGTAATTAAACTCCACACTTCATTTACTCACACTTGTAACTACATAATGAATGTTAGATACTAAAGTTGACATACTTCATAGGAATTGGTGAAAAGTAAGAGTTAATTGCTAACTAATTTATTTCAGTAACTGAGACAAATATATACACAGATGCAGCTCAATGTAAAACAATGTTCAACGCCACTATTTTAGTCATTCATCATGACTAGCATTGGTCAGAGGAAGCTGGCAAATGCCCAACTGGGTGTTATCAGAGAAGAGCCCTAATCGCACAGACAGCCCTCCAGCTGCTTGTGGTAGGGGCCCGCCTCCTGTCAGACTCTAAAAATACACCTCACCCACTGGAGCCAACCTCCACACCTCCACAATCCCTCAACAACTGCACATAGCACAGCACTAGCTTGTCATACACACTCCATCCCGTCTTCAACAGTAGACAGTTTCATCGGCCCAGCTCGACTGTCTTTATTCCAAAAAAATCATTATATTATTTGATTTATTGATTATTGGAGAATATCTCTGGTACCTTTAGGGCAGCAAGACCAAATATCTTCTGAGAAAAAAAAAGCCAAGTAACAGTCCTCCCTTTCTATGTCCCACACACACACACACACACACACACACACACACACACACACACAAATGCACTCACACAAGCATGCACTCTCACATCGTAATCTCCAGAGAGCAGCTGTATCCTGAGAAATAGATGTAGGGCCCCAGGCAGTGTATTTAATAGCAAACAGACTGCAATAAATAAAATTAGCTGAGTGAGCCAGTGTTTTAGCAGCTATAAAAATAATAACAATGCAACTGCTGTGTACCACAGCCACTGTCACACGTTCCATTTTCACACTCCTCCAGAAGCATTCTCTATTAGCCAGAGTAACTGGTTGGTTATCAGTTAATTGCAATGTGGTTGGGTTTAAGTGCCTGAGGAGAGGTGGTACTCATGCTCAGTCTTGTGTTTGCATCTGCCAGGGTCCACAGCTTAAGCAATTTCCCAGCCCCATGACTGTAAATGGTAACACTACTGAAGCAAAATCACTGTATGAGACCAACAGCAAGTAGTGTAATTTCGGCCTCAGTAACGCATGGATAATTACCATACAGTTACCATAGCAACTGTTGTTCAGCTGCTTTCACACACCCAATCTGGCTTCTCAGTGAGCCTCATGTTTCTTCCTTGGCTTTCAGTGCTATATATCCACATCAACTTACTTCCCCTTTCAACGTTCGAGTGCCGCCCCCCAGAGACATGGAGCCTTATTAGAAACTTTAATGGGGTTAAAGCTATGCTTAGTTGCTGAGCTACAGAGCATCTTATTGCATATAAATAGTATCTATTCTATCTAAACAGGGAACTCAAGCAAAATTATTTCACATTCACTCAGCTTAAATGTTTTAGAATGATGTATTAGAATGATAATACTATAAGATTCTATTATCTCATTAGATCTATTGTGCCGCATAATGAAGATTCACAATATTCCTTAACTGCAACTGGTTAATTATGTCAAACAGATCTCCTCACTTTCCAAACTTCCAGCCTTTCAGATGTTCCTAAAACACTTATAAAGCACTCAGTAGCATTCCATAAAAACTTTACAACCAAACTGTTACCATGGAGAAGGAAATCACTTAAGTATTGTGATTCCACTATTGTGACAAGTAATATATTATAAAATATAACATCAAAATTTGTTTTGTTTATCTGTCAAATGTGTCTTTAAACCTAGGACTATATTTTGTACAAACTGTGATTCGATGTTAAAACATACGTTCCCCCAAAAGCTCTTTATTAAGAATCAGGCACCATTTCTGTCCAACAGGTAATAAGCTTTTTACTTGCTCAAAGAAGTAAAATGAGAATGTATATAAAAGCTGTTGCCCACATGCAGGAGAACAATGTCTGCTATTGTTATGGAGAGCATGTGTCATAAATAGCACGAGTTTACATTTCCCATAGCGGAGAAACCTGTACAGATAAATAGACGCAATTGCAAATATCTCATATACTCTACTTTCCACATTGATAGTTAGCAGTTAGCTCTCTGTCAACACGTCCTAAAAGGAGCAATCTGACTATACATAATAATCAGATAGAGAGAGAAAGAGGGAAATGAGATTTGCACCTCTTGATGACATTTAATCAAGCTCCAACATGCTTTCTCCCTCCCACTTTCCTTAACATATAGTACCTCCCACCCTCCATCTGTTGAGGTCAGCACATACAAGCTCTAATTAACTGTACTTAGCATATCCACGAGTCTCCGTACTGAAATACTACAGAGTCATCAGGGAAGGAACAGCAGAGACAAGCTCAAAACTTACCAACCATGGAGTCCGCCGGACCAAGTCAGAGTAAAGTACAGCATGGAGAGTTCTCTTTATCCACTGCACTCAAAATACCTCAGACAGCCACTTCACAGGTCTCTCTCTCTCTCTCTCCCTCTCTTATTTCTCCAACACTCACTCACTCACAGTGGAGTGTGCTTTGCACTATGCCTTTTGTTCTAGACTGACATGCTTCTAGGAATGACCTCATATGAGGGTGTTGGCGCAAATAGCAAACACATATGTATGGCTGCACACTCCTGCTTTACACACACACACACACACACACACACACACACACACACACACACACACACACACACACACACACACACACAC
>JBBPDH010000144.1:15638353-15660323 GCA_037974565.1 Clupeocharax schoutedeni
ACACACACACACACACACACACACACACACACACACACACACACACACACACACACACACACACACACACACTAAATTCCTTTTGGTCCAAGTCTGAGGGCGAGCCAGACACAATCTAACAGCTACGGCAAAACAGGCATCAGCTAAAGTCACTCTGACACACCAGCACACACTACCAATAAGTGAGCTAACAAGCTTTCATGCACAGAGGGACAAGACATTCAAAATGCGTGAGTACGCCTCAATTTCTCTATTTCTCTGTCTGTCTCTTGCTCTCTTTCTCTCTCTCTCTCGCTCTGGCCCCTGTCTGTCTCTCCAAGTTAAGTGCTAGGTCTACGACTGTGACTGACAAGCAGCAAGTGCTCCATTTGCATATGTTGTGGTTATGGGGTTTTACCACTTAAGGGGATAAGCAATGAACAAGCAGAGGGGTAAGTGATAAGGAGCAAAATGGAGGAAAAAGTAGGCCTAATATCTGAAGTTGAATAATTAAACCATATCACAGGAAAGACAAGTGAAACACTTAAGAGCTGCACTCGATATCTCCAGCGGGCGTAAAATAATATTAGGCTACAAAGCAACACAGCCAAAAAGTCAATTCTGCTTTTTAAAGTCCAATCCAAGCCTCTCTGCGTAATCTCTTCACACGGCTTTACATCAACAGTGGGAAACTTGCTATAAGATTACCGGTTCCAGCTTTTACCTTACCTCCTCTACATTCCACTAAGATGTCAGCTATCAGGGGACTGACGCCTCTCTCTCTTCAGTAATGATGTCATCTCCCGAGTCCCTGCATACACTACTACTGTACCCTGCGGTAGGAATGTTTATCCACCAGCAAGGGTTCCTCTCTCTCTGCAGAGCCTCGTGTGAAGTCTACAGTTTGTTAGGGCTTAGGAGACCGATATTATTTTAATCCGATCACTTCCATGATTTAAACTCAAGCCATCTGGAGCTCTACCCTGGCCTTAGCAGGAGATTACAAACTCTAACAGTCAAATCTTATCAGTATGTCAGGGCCAAAAAGACCACTTTGCTCCTTGAGGATTGTTTATCTCTTTAACACCAGGTCAAAATAAATGATCACAATCACTTTTATGAAAGAGTAACATGTGTGGCAGTGTGGTTGTATAACGCTCTTACGTGCTGTGTGGCGGCTCCTCCTGCTGCTTCTGTAATGGGGGGATGCTCTCCTCAGTAGGTGTCTGGAACTCTACTTCAGCTTGAGGCGAGTCGAGTGTCTCAAATGGTCTAGGAGAAAGAACGAGCAGATGAAGAGTCACAACACAAAGATCCTATCAGCAATTGTTTACAGACTGTGAAAGTGTGTGCTGTGTTTGTGGGTCGTATATGAATGGGCCCTTTCTTGCCATAAAGGGCATGAACTGATGTCACTGCTGAGGTCACCTTCATGGGATAATGGGTTGTAGTGGTGCTTGCACTTGTCTCCATTTTCAATCAAGACGTTACACGAGCTCCACAACTATTATTCCATGTTTATATTGACATGGAAATCCACGTCTGTGTGTGTGTTGTTTGTAAATAAAAAAAACTGAAATATACCTGAAAGTTATATCAGAGACAGTGTTATCAGTGCCAAATGGCAAAAATGTTTTTTACATACACTACCAATCAAAAGTTTGGACACACCTTTCTCATTCAACAATTTAATTTGTTGTTATTATTGGCTGCATTGCAGATTAATATTGAAGACATCACCTATTGTGCCAATGACAGCTTTGCATGCATTTTTTCAATCAGATTCATCAAATCGACCTGGAATTGTATTTAATTAACAGGAGTTCTTTGTCAAGAGATCATTAGTGAATTTTTTTTGGGACCACCAGTTGTGATGGTCGTGTTGGTACAGTTAATGAACCTATCCAACTATAGTTTTACTCCACTTTATGGCAAGAATCTCTTAACTAAATAAAAAAAAAACATTATTACCTTTTTACGAAATGTATTCTGATTTGTTTACCTCTTTTTTGTTTACTGTTTAGTTACAAGTGTTCCTTCATCATTTTGTTTGTTTACAATATTAATCTACAATGTAGAAAATCATAAAAACAAAGAAAAAACAGGTGTGTCCGAACTTTTGACTGGTAGTGTAGCTTAATTTAACAAGAGTTTACTCCACTTCATTTAGGACCACTGTATTGGCCCATTCATCCTGAAATGTAAACACGTATAAAGCAGCTGCAAAAAATATATTTATAAAAAAACTCGTGCAATTGAATTTGATGTAATATAAACTATGATATAAACAATCGTCAAGGCTTGCAGTACCTGTCCTCTCCAGGTCCATGTGAGATCTCAGCCTTACACTCCTGTGGAGTCTGAGAGGTGGATGCTGCCTCTCTCATTGCTCTGAGCCAGTCTGAACTTTCACATGATCCTTCTGTGTCTGGTCTTAACACCTCTGGATTCATCTCCTTTACAAGACTAACAGCTGAACCTGGGACACCTAAAACGTCCTCGGCCTGTGCTACACTAGAACTTGGAACTAGAACTCTCTCCACCTCTTTCGATTCTTCTGTGTTGTCCTTGCTACCACCAGTCTTGTCTTCATTGCTGATGTCTTCTTGTGAACGATTCATTGGGTCATGATTCTTTTCCGTATCAGATTCTGACACGCCTGAGGCATTTTCACGCAGAATTTGAATAAAAGTCTTATTCACCTCCTGATTAGGTGGTACATTAACAGTGAGTACCGTGTGGAAAGAGTCCTGTGATGATGTTTCAGTCACAGAGGGCTGTTTCTGTTCAGCACCATCTGATGGTGTCGGATCAGTACCACCACTCACTGTTTTGACTGTAGGAGGCATTGAGTTTCTCTCTATGTGTTCAGGCAACTTGCTCTCATTTCCTTCCTCTCCGTCATTAAGAGCAGGCTTTGAGGACCTGGTCTCAGCACTTTCACACAGCTCTGAGAATTTCCTGTACTCTGCCGTCTCATTCTCTCCTCTCTCCTCATTGTATGCACCAATGTCTTCCTTCCTGCACTCCATCTGTGTAACCTCTGCTGAAAAAGCTGCTTGCATCTTCGCATTTTTGACCTCCCCCAAGCAGGCTTCGAAAGTGTTCTGTTGTTCCTCGGTGTTCTGTTGCTTATAAGAGACAGGATCCTGCCACACTGTATTCTGTGAAACGCTGTGGTCCAGCAGGACTGTCTGGTTAAGTTGCTCTCCCTGCAAAGAACTGGTCTCAGTCTGATTAATAGGAGTGGATGGGTGAGTATGTGCTTTATTTGTTATCTCTCCATTATCCATGTCTTGACAGGCCTCATCCACATTGTCACTCTCTACATTCTCATCGTGCACAAGAATGGGAGAAACAAAATAAGGGGTCTGTTTAAAAGCGAGGTGTACAGTAGAGTCTGCTTCTAGCTCTTTAGACAGACTTTTAGGAGTTCCAGGAACAAAAGCCAGCTCAGAGTCAGGCTGACTGGTGCATTCTTCTGTGCACTTGCTGTTGCCAAGGATGACCTCTTTTTTGTGTGAGCTGCTGGAATTTTCGACAGGCTTGGAAGAATCGTTTATAGCCAGTTCTACAGCTTTACTGGAGTCAGCTTTGGTGTTCTTCTGATTCTCAGATTTATTTGCTTCAATCTCTGATTTACTTGTACAAGCTGGAGGTTCACATTCCCTTTCGTGTGATGCTGTGATGGAAGACTTTGGCGATTCTCCAACTTCTGGTTTAACCTCTGTATTTTCAGGAGCTACTGCTGAACTGCCTGGTGACTCACCTCTTTGGTTTTCTACTACTACCATCTGGTCTGTTTGGTTGGGGTCTTCTTCTGCAATATATTCACTCGAAACAGATGATACACTTTGAACGATGGGAAATAAATGTTCAGTGTCTATTCGTTCTTTTTCACTTTGATTCCCGTTGTGACACTTTTCACCCCCATCAATGATGATTTCATCATCTCCTAGCGACGTGACTCTCTCCACCTTTTTCAAGCCACTAGAGCAGTTTTCGGCTACTGCTCTACTTTCTAAAATCCCTTCGGCCTCCTCTTCAGAGCTAGGATAGTTAACCCTGGCTTCTACTTGACAAGCACTTTCATTCTTCTCTGAGCCTTCAAATAATGTGGTTTCTGTGACATCCATAAACTCCTCTGGCTGTTTTTCGGGTTTAGAGTTCACATTCAGGACAGGTGCCAAATCTAATTCACTCACTGTCTTCTGATGTTCAGTGGGGTCCCACTCATAGCATGACTCCTGCACCACTGGTAGCACAGCAGACAGGTTTTGATCCATGGATGGATGAGCGCTCTCAATAAATACCTTAACACAGCTTTGGTCATCCTTTAGAAGCCATGGGGAGACTGAGCCAGGATCAGACAGAACAACGCCCTGCAATATGATTTCTGAAGCACCTTTTTCTTTTGTGCTGTCCGTTTTCTCTTGTGCCATTCCCTCACGGTCCACCTTTATTTCTTTTTGTGTATGTTCTTTCTCTACGTCTTCCTGCACATCTGTATTGCTCTCATGTTGCTCTTGTACAGTGGCTGCTTTCTCTTCTTTAAAATCTTCTTCAAACATTTGCTTCATTTCAGAAGTTTGGTTTTCATATGACTGCGTATCATATTTCTCTTTATCATCAGAGGCACTGTATGTAATTATACTGGATTGCTCTTTATGCAGATTAACTTCATTTGCACACTGTGCTTTATCTTGTTGTGGCAAATGTATTGTCTGCTCCTCTCCTTCAGAATATTCTTGATGTTTTTCTATTGTGTTTAATGAAAGAAGTGTTCCAGCAACTACAGCTGTGCCATCTTTGGGATCCTCCTTATATGCATCCTCTGTAGACATCTGGCTAAGAGTGGTGCTGAAGTCCGAGGCACTGGGTTGTGCTGAAGCAGCGTTTAACATTTCAACCCCGGTGGAGTCCTTAAGAATAGAGCTTTCTATGTCTGTTAAGGAATGTTGTTCAGCACTGGCAGACTTTGACAGCTCGATATTAGCCTGGATATCTACTGATTCTGAGCTGGCAAGTTCAGGGGAAAGGTTAAACGTAATCGCTGTAGACATCGTCGGCTTAGTGCTACTGTATTCAGAAACTGTGTTGCGTTGCTCTGAAAATTTGTCATCACAGTCACAGGAACTGAATGACAGCTTGGTATTTTCAGTAGTTTGCTCAGTCTCGTGTTCTGTAAAACTAGCAATCATGCCTTTTGTAGGTGTAATGGCTGAATCTCTTTCACAATCAGTATTTAATTGCTCCTCGGGTGGCCTTGTGACATCCATGTCAGACTTTCCACCTCCAACATCCTTATTTATCACAGCATATTTCCTCTTATTTGCATTTTCATCACTATGAAGCCTCTCTTCTGCCAAATCCTTATCTAGCAGTTCTAGTTCATTAGGTGTTAACTGAGACTTATGCACAGAAGACACAGGAACAGTTATCATATTTGCATCCACGAAATCCTCCAATATGGCAACATCATTTTCCTTTTTTCCTTCATTTCTTTCCACAGTCTCAGAACGTTCTTCAGTTTTCCCGACAGTATCACTTCTTAAAATATCACCTCTCATCCCTGCTTTAACATCACCTTCATTGTTCATAGCAATAATGTTATTATGGTCAGAGCCGCCCTGGACTTCCTCTCCTGGGGCGGAAACATCACAGTCATTAATGAACTCCCAGTGACTCAGCATAGGGCCAGGAGGCCTCAGCACAATAGGCACTTTAGGATCGTTTTGAATGCTGGACAAGGAAAAATTTCCTTCCACTGGAAGAGGCACATCCACAGCGGGGGGGGAAGGGTATTTTGTACCCACATCTGTGCAACATTCTGTGACTGGTTTGTCCTCATGACCGGTGTATGTTTGATACTCAGCACTGTGCTCTTCAGGTTTAGTTTGAGGACACTCCTCTGACATCACAGGAGGCTTTTCAGGATTTGATTTCTGGTCCTGCTGGGATATGCATCTGCTGCTAGTAGAGTGATTCGGGAGCATGCTCTCTGTATCTGAGCCCACAGCAGGAGACAATATAGAGGAAGAGACACATTTCACCTCAGACTCACCAGACTGCCCTTTGCAACTGCCTCCAAGGGGATCTGACTCTAGCCTTGATTCCTGTTGTGTACTGTCGCTCAGTAGGCAAGTTTCTTGTCTTTTAACTACTTCAGTCACATCTTGATCGACCGCTATAGCATCTTTTCCCTTCTGTATTTCATTTGTGGTGACCATTGCTCCCATCTTTTTCTCTTCATCTCCATCAGACACAATGGGGTCAGCTCCCTGACACACCGCGGATGAGGAATGACTCTTGTCACTTTGTCCCGCTTGTAGAGTGATATCAGTCAGTACAATATTTTTTTCTTTAGTAAGCTCTACTGTAAGCGTATCCTCTGGGCTGCTCTGAGTAATACATTCATCATTTGTTTGCTTCTCCTCTTCGATTTTCTCAAGAGTTCCAAAACATTTCTTCACCCTAGCGTTGTCCTCAGCAGTCTTTAGGTCTTTAATCATTACATTTGGGACTGAGGACAATGAAATTGTGGTACTAACAGTTTTATCTTTTGCATCACTTTCTTTTTCACTTCCAACAGGTTCATCAACAGCAGTGTCTCTTCTTGACCTCTGAGGCTCACCAGTACGCTCACATACAGAAGGAGTTGTCTGGAAGGGTTCTATTTTGTTGATGCTAAAAAAACCCTGGAAGCTAAAGCTGGTCTCACTTACTGGGTGCCGCAGATTCTCGTGAACCGTCAGCGGAGGCAGGGAGGCGAACCCAGTCATCCGGTTGGACAAAGTAGTACCGTCCAATCCCCCTGGAGAGTCCACATTCTCTTTAACATTTGGGATCTCCTCCACATTGCTAAAACTTGAAGTGATGTCCCTCATGTCCAGCTGAGATGTAGACAAATGTTGATCTTCACTCGTCAGATAAGCTTCCTTTTCTGTCCCTTTCTCGACCTGCTGTGCCCCACTGCCTGGAGTTTGACTCCACGATGTAATCTGCACCTGTTGATAGCTGGCTTGTACTTCAGAATCCTGACCATCTGCAGAGGCTGCTGGAAGATGTGATATATCACTGCTTGGCAGAGTTTCTTCCAATGCACTCAAGCTCTCATTCAGATGAGCCTGTCCTGCTGCCGGTGCCTCCCTCTCTGATTCTGTGTAGTTTGAGATGGAGGAAGGAGAGGAGAGGTTTACAACACTGCAGGATTCTGCTCCGCTGCTGGTCAAAGACGGTAAGGCTGTTTCAGCTCTTTCTGTTGTAACGGAAGTGACAAGCTCACCTCTTAGCTGGGTTGCCACCAATGGCAATGCGTTGTCATGGTGTGGATCTGTCTCGGTCTCTGTCAATGACAGCCCTTTGCTGTGGGCAGCCTGCTGTGTGAATAAAGTCTGCGCTCCTCCCCGCTCTCTCCCTCTACCCTCCTCTTCACTCTCCGTCCCTCCCTCTCCCTTTCCCTCTAGTGACTCACGGCTCTTTCCCTTCCAGTCACGTCTGTCGTGAAGCCCAAACTGAGAGGCAGTGATCACAGTACTGTCTTCAGCATTTACTGTGCCTGTCTTCCTCTCTGTAGCTGCAGAGAGAGTGGTCGTCTCTGGGGAACCATCAACTGGCGGAACTCCTCCCTTTCTTTCATCCTCCTCAGAGTTGTGTGGCATTTTGTCACTACAGCCCACCTTAAAAGCAGCGTCTACCTCCACAGCAGCCTCTGCAGGTGAGCTGTTTGTCTCTGAAGAGAGTAATAAATTTAGGTGCGTTTCTGCTGGGATTATTTCACTCTCTTTTCCCTCAGAACTTGGAGATTTGTCCATTTCCTGTAATTCTGCTATTCTAACTAAAGATTCTTTTGCTGACGCCTTCGGTGTTGCTGCAGCTCTCTGGTGCGCATCATCAATCTCCTTCTCTCTTACTCCCTCATATTCTATCATTTCTAGCATCGTGGGTGTTGTCAGTGGCAACGCTGAATCAACGGCCGATGCTGAAGCCTCTTCAAGGGCACTCTCCACCTCCTCCTCCTCCTCTTTCTTACTCGTTTCAGCACCAGCTCTGCTCAGAATGTGTGTGTTCCCCTGCATCGCTGAGTGTGTGCCAACTTCACTACCCAGACAAAATGCATTCTCCTGCTCCAGTGGACATGTGTCTAAACTGCAACTCATTTCATGCCCATGTTCAGGGTTGACTTCAACATATCCAAAATCAATCACAGAAATATCGGCAGATGCCTCAGGCACATGTTTCTCATCGTCAACCTCTCCTATCGAATTGTTGTGGTGTGTGGTTTCATGTTCTGATATTGACTTACAGGGTTCAACTGTCAGACTGTGGCCACCCTGCAGCTGGGTTTCATGCAGATGGTCCAACGAGGGGGCAGGACTAGCCTCCAGCAGGGTAAGATGAGCCTGGTCAGACACAAGCTCTGGAGGTGGGGAGCAGATGGGCTTTGCACACTGATGCCCCAACTGTTCCGGGATGTCAAATCCCTCTCTTTGATTGTCTGTATTTGTCATAGGTTTAGTGTTTGTTTCGGTCTGTGCCTGCCTTTCTGACTCCACCTGTGTGTTCAATTGTGCTTCTGAGTTCAACAGCACTGATAGAGAATGTAAGTCATTCTGTGTGGAAGAATCTATTGGTGAACTATTGATTTGTAAAACATTTGTTTCGGATTTGAGATCGATGTTTAAATTTGTGATATTGTTTGTTAACCGGACATGTGCTTCTTCCACTGAACTTGTTCCTGGAATGCCTCCTATTTCCTTTGGTGCTGTGCGCGGTATATTTGCACTCACCTCCTCGAATGAGTCACGGTTATCTAGTGAGGTGATGCATCCCGATCCTTTCATTTCTTCTGTCTCTGCAAGTGCCTCAGAGTGTGAGCTGTTTCCCAGTGTTTCTTCTTGTCTCTTTTCAGCTTTGTCAATCTTTGATCCTTTGTCAGACTCTTTCTGATGTTCCACATTTTGCTGGCTGTCCACACTGAGGTTCAAGGCAATTTCATTAGGACCTTTCCCACTGATTGTCTCTAGCTGCTTATGCCCAAGTATATAGTCTCTGAAACTAAATGCAACCTCCTTTCTACAATCGACTACATCACTTGTTTGCGTTCCAGTATTTTCATAGTCACTCATGTCACATCCTGTTTGAGATCTAAGGGGTGGCAGTGGCAGTAATACAGAATGCTCGCTGATAGCAACACTCTTGATTTGCTCCTCATTTTCATCGTCAGTTTCAGGCAGAGGCACAGACAGACTTATGTCAATCTGTTCTGAAGTGCAAGGAGTGACTGAGGGGGAGGGCATGCCAAGTGAAGCCATTTGTTCCTCACATTTTTTAAAGGCTTCTTGAAGCTCAAGGTCCAGCAGTGTGGCGGAGGGTTGGGGTGAAGGTGCATTTTCTTGACTTGTTCTGTGAGGATGTGGCAGGCAGGCAGGTGTGCTTTCTGTGGATACTGGGCTGCCGTCTTGGCTAAAAGGGATTCACCAACAGAGAATGTTGGAAATAAAGTTCTGTTGCGGCCAGTACAGCTGTTCATTCCACACAGCAAACCAAACCCTACTATCAGAGCACACCATTCCACTACACTCCACAGGCAGGGTAAGACTTCATGCAAGATCACAGCATGACAAGTTGCTTTTATTATTCCACACAGGAACAGAGCACTTCAGTACAAGCTGCCAAGCACATTTACATACTGTTTAGCCACAAAAAGGCAATTTATTTGCTTGACTTCTTTCAGTCCAGGGCCTATTGATTTGCCGCTCAAAATTCAAGAACAGCACCGTGTACAAAACAAAGACACTAGCCCCTGTGAAACAGGAATCAGAGGCTCATTATTCAGTACCATAATCAGAGGTTATGGTACTGAATAATATCCACTGAGTCACAGACCAATAAAATGTCTCCAGCATATTTCAATACACCCTTCCCTTTTTCTCAGCCTCATCTATTTTCCCTACGTGCCTTCATTTTAAAGAGGCATTCACAGAGGGCAGCTAGTGTTTATCTAGCACTTTTTTACTGCCATGTGGAACTTTAAGGCAATCAATCATCTTCAACCACAAACCAACACATAATGGTCCAGCTATGGTACTGCTTTCTGAGCGTATAGTGGTAATCACAAGGTCACCTTCCAGCACACCCTGACAGTGTCGTACTGTTTTTTTTTTTCGTATAAATGATCATTAGAGAAAAGCTGCCACTCTTTTTTTTTTTTTTACAAAGAGAAATATCTTAATAATAGACTCTGCCAGATGTGGGAAGGGAGAGAACGGTGGGCTGAAAAGCAGGCCACAGCCTGTGTATATATGTCTTTGCATACCATGCCTGAGGAGAACTTTGGCACAACCCTGCATGGCCTACTGTACTGCAGACACTCCCCACTGTGTTCTCTCTGCACAGATCTCCAATGACTACAGCCCTCAGCCTGGAATTAAAGCCACCTTTCCCTGCCTCTGTCTTTCTTTTCTTCTTAAATACTACATAATTGTTATTTGTTCTGCCCCACAAAAGCCCCTGCATGCATTTATTCTGAAGCAATGTTCTGGGGCAAGTGAAAATATACTGTGTAACAGCTGTTTAACACATGATGTCCCAAAGAAGCTATTAACCATAAACTGAGACTTTTTGGGGGTTTTTTTTTCATTTTTTTATGTCCATTTTAAGTCTCTCACAGACTTACACCCAGTGTAAGTGATTCCAGCATCTGTTTGTACATAAGCCCATGGCTAGTGTGCACTGACAAGTCATTTAGCAAAACCAAGCTCACACACATGCATTCTGTATACACTCATTAACATCCACAAGCCCAAAGACATAAGCTTGTTTCCTGACATGGTGACATGTCTCTCTAACTTAAGACCTCATGTGGCAGGCGGTCACACACTCACCACATACTATCCAGCCAGAGACAAGTGTTAAAGGGTGTTTCAACAAGGCCTGTCACACAGCAAGCTAAAACAAGCCCACCCCAGTCCACACACATTATCAACAGAGGAGTCCGTGCCTTACTCCGACTGGTCAATAAACAACTCAGCTTCTTCTTTCAGTGCAAAACAACTGTGCATGATCAAGCACACCCAGCACACGTAAAGGAGACAGAGAGATTTAGACTGTATCAAATGCTTATTGAAGAGATCGCTTTCAGAGCTTTTTCATGAGTTAATTGTATGCAATGTGAATGTAATGATGACCCACTTTAACAGAAATAAGTATACACTTGATTAATGTGATTCAATTAGCCCGGATTTATGTAACATTCCTTACACTGGATTGACCATGTGCTTCAAGCCATTTTAAGTGGGGATATCTCAATATCTCAATTCAGACAAAAGAGCAAATAACATGGATAAGCAAGAAGAGAAGTGTACTGAGACACAGTCTTAGCTCAAACCCTACAAATCAGCTTAAGTTCCTGATAATATATTTTTCCTATTGCATACATTTCCAACTGCTGTATCCCAATACTACACTGCTCTTGATATCTCTCTGTCTCCATTTTGCTACTCCTGTGTTACCTCTCTATGAGGCCCACTACTGGTGGACTGGCCTCCATGTAATTCTGCAGTCCTACCAGCAGGGGGTTAGCTTGCTCACTCAGTGTCACTGGCTCATTCTTCATCTCAACTGAGCCCACCTGTTTACTCCTACTCTTGCAAATGCACATGTACAAGAACACAAAAACACACACACACGTACATATGAAGAGAAAAATAACAATTTAAGCACCACATTAAAATATTTGGCAAAATACATTTCCAAATGAACTGCTCAGTATGAGTCATCAGTAGAAATGTAACTGCACTAAAGTACACTTTATAATGGCCTTTGTTTAACTTGAAAAACAGTTTTCTGTAATCCCTTAAAGGGCCTTTGATCATGAAGATTGAATGAAAAAATGAATACATGTATATTCAAATATACATTCACACATATTTACATTTTTGTGGTTAGAACTTTAATTACTTTAAACCATTGACATGGTGAGTATCATGTGCTCTCATGTCCACCAAAACTTATTTTACACCTGTGCTACCACTTCAAACACCCACACGTTCTTGTACAACCCTGCCAATAGCTGCTCCAGTCAAACTTTCCACAACAATGAGTCACAGATTCATGGAAATTCACTCTGTATCTGCCGTGTTTATGTGCTCATTGCAGACAATGGAATAGTACTTCATAGGTCACACGTACGACACAGATAAAGGCTTTCTTCTTTTTTTTTTTTACAGTGTACATGAAGCAATGTGTCAGAGTGTGCATATTGCACACTGAGTATCTTTACTGATGATATGCTGGCAGGCTTTTAAGTATTCCTATTTCCTGTATGTTTTAGGACCGTTTTACTTTTTGCCTTCCATCTTATCTTCAGTGAATGAAAAGCATACACATGAATGTACTGAAGATGAATGTATTACCGATACATTTTACTGTAAAACTATTTTAATATGTTTTAGGTCTTTTTCCTGCCATCCACGGCATTGTGTGGCATTGGGTTGGACCCGCACATGTAAGATTCTTCTGTACACTTTTAGTTGTACATTTTCATGTTAACATGTTTCACAGAAAAGGTTTGAAATCATAAGCAGCTCTATTGTGTGTCTGGCATCTTAGCAAGCAGAATATGATGCTGGGTGCCTTGGTGTGCCTGACACCAAGTGGGGCTTGACAGCATATGCCCCTCTTGTAATCTGAATTTCATTTATTTATTTCAATTAATTGATTTCAAATTAAGCCAAATCAGACAGCGATTAAGAAAATACAGAGAGGAGAAAAAAGAACTAGAAATAAATAAGTAAATAAACAAAAAAGACAGACAATATAAAAAACATTGCAACTTGGTAAACAACATTGCCCAAGAACGCTATAAACCTTTATGTATTTAGAAAGTAATGTAACCTGGCATTTTGTCCCTGAGCCTAACCAGTATCTTGTGGTAAATCCTTTGAGGTCATATCTGTGTTTCCTTTTAATGCTATCTAATACTTCTTCGTCTAAAACCTGGAGAGAGTTCCTGAACTGTTTAACATTTGGAGAGTTCTTAATCTGTTCAACACATATATGACCTCAAATGACTTACTACAAGATACTGGTAAGCCTCAAGAACACCAAGGTCAGATTAAGTAATTTTTAAAAACATAAAGGTATATAGCGCTCTGGGACAATGTCATTTTGAAAGATGAGATGGAACTGAGCGATGGAATAAGAGAAATATGTTCTTTGGTCTTATGCTTCTGTTTTCTGACATGCTGTTTGCTATTCCTTGGCTCAACAGTAAGTTCGTACTTTGCAAACACTGTAGCAAACAGTTAATGTGTTTATTCAGATTTACCACCTCAAAATGACTTGTTTTAACATGGACTCTTCTTTGGTCCTCCCATTTCTTCTATATGCAAACAGGTGTACAGTCAGCTCTAGACATATCATTAGTCCTCATGTGCCCAATCTTATGATGCAGCCATACAAGAAACACATGGGCAGTTACTTGAATCAGAAGTTATGCTGTTTTGAAATGGAGGAATTATATAAAAATCAGTCCAGTGAAGCACAGCACAGTGCCAAAAGAACAAAATTCCCTGGGCTGCATATTTAGGCGCCAAAATTAGTTTGTGCCCTGTGGTTGACCTCATGGCCCTCAATTTCAAGATGTTGAATTATCGTATGTAATTCATCAGAAATGTAAGGGAATGTACTGTGTCGCACAAAAATGCTGTTGTTTACCTGGTGCGGGTATGCAAAACAAAATAGGTCCCGGAGGATTTGCATCAGATGGAAAAAATGTATTCCAAAGTAATGGCCTGCTGCAACTTGCCCTTTGCCAACAATGTGCTGACAAATTAAAAGGAGAGGCCCTGTCGATGCTAGTCATTAAAATCGTCTGCGTCTGCATGTGTTTGCATGTGTGTATGCAACAAAGAAGGATAGAGAGAGATAGAGAGAGAGAGAAGGAGACTGCGAGAGAAACCTACCCGAGTGAAGCACCCCAGGTGAGGTTGAGCTCAGTGCTCAGATCTGTACTCGGCAGCAGGTCATGCGGAAACTCCAGCTCCTCTTCCTGTTCTTGATTGCTGTGCTCTTCATGAGTAGGACTCTGCGCCTCTGCTGCAGGACTGTGACTGGACTGAGCTTCAGCGTGGAGTAATCCGTTCTCTGCAATGCTAGATTTCTCTCCTGTCGGAGCAACTCTCTCAGTATGAACGTCAGCCTGGCAGACACAAAAAAGGCCATTAACAGTCAAAAGGTTTTTAAATCTGTTGTGTGTTTTGCTGAGATTAATCACACAAGCAGTTCACAAAATGTTTTTATGGTGGAACTAATGGTTATTTACCATTCACTGACAGGTTAATTGTTCAAATTTAATAAGACTTACATTGCTGTCAACGCATTCAGGCTTTGACATTTAAGCTCAACAAACACACCCTGTGTCAACACAATGCTGAGGTAAGCTATTTCAAACAACACACCTATTGTCATGCCATCATACAGAATACAGAAAGATCTAAAAGACATTCTTTACAATCAGAGCTTTTATGTGTAACTATACAACAGTCCAACAGAAGCAGCTAAAACATGAATGTGAGTTTTCTACTGTTAAACAGAAACCCCCGGCTGATACTCTGTATCTTCACTGTCACTGCTGAAAGCTTGTATTTACCCACTTTTTATGTTGTTTTCTTTACATTATAAGCCAGCTCTCATTTACACTGCATCAACATCTCATGATGAACAGACCAACATTAATGATTTCAAATTAATCTTCTTACATTAACTGACATTAAACCCTCTATACCCTCTTCTGTATAGATCCATTTTTGGTTCCTTTATTTTTTCCATCTTCCAAAAGCAAAAACAAATGAAACCAGTCCCTCAACCTCTTGAGCTTTCTTATCAAGCTGGTTTGAAAATGCAAACCCTGCTTGGCCCACACAGTAGACTAGTTCAGGCAGATATTTTCCACAGAAAGGGGAATTGAGGAAAAATGATTAAACAGACTGACTGAGCTGGTTCAACTGCTTCTGCTCTTTCCCAAAGCTATAAAACAACCTCATCTAGCCAAGCAGCGCCGCCAGAAACCACAGAGCCGTTTACAAACGTCTAATCATACACCGGCATGAGCTGCTGCACAAGTCTGTGAATGGCCAGGCCTCGGAGACATTTAGTGAATGACAGAGTAAATCTGGACTGAGTCTCCAAAATGTCTCCGCCTCATCTGCCCCGATCTGACCATAACTACAGCTTCTAATCTGCAATTTGCTGCACGGAGCTGAGCAGGATGACACAAGTCTGCACTCTAAGTAACTATGTACACAACATCACAGACAGATTTCTCGCCGTTGACTGACAGATGCATAATTAAACATGCAGGCACACACACAAACAAACAAAAAATCACTATAGTGAGGACGGATCCTGTTACAACCTTAAGCAGAAGGTATGGCCATGCATTAGAGAGGCTTTACTCCAGCAGCCCATCATCCTGGCCATTACTGGCATTACTGTGGCTCCATCTAGGTGAATTATTTGACATCAGTATACACACATACATTCCTTCTGTTTATACCTTCGTGCAAACAGGAGTAGTTAATGTACACTTTCACAAACCAAATAACTGTCCAGGGAAGTCTGTGCAATAGCAAGTGATACAAAGGACTCATTGCAGGACATAACTCACATACATGTTAAAGTGTAAGAATAACTCAGTTTAATTACCTGCTGTCAAAAATACTATTTCCAAAAAAAGCATGAGGAAGCCCAGTTTTGGATATTTGACTGTGAAACCATGGAACATGTTTATAATCTAAACCTACTACAAAGATAGTCTCTTCTTCCTTATTTGATGTTACACTCAAGGTTATTCTCAAACAGGGGTTAGGGCTGCACAGTACATGTCTCCTAACTGTTACTGTAATATCAGTCTTTGCAATATTGATATATAAGAGCCTCTTGCCAATCACAGTATTTCTAACAGGGCAACCAGTCACAGCTCCAGTTACTATGTTATGACAAATCAAGGTCTTCATGTAGTCCAAAAAAGTCACAGTTTTAATCATCAAAGGGGTTGATGAATCTGTGCATAAATGGGTAGGGTGACACTGTCGTAGCCAGAATAAGAAGTTTTCTGACATCACAAAAAGTATGACTTGAAAATGCAGCTTATTTCCCATATATGGACTATATGGATGAGGGAAAGTAAATATACAATTTTATACAGTATTTAAGACTTTTAGCCTTTTTAATTCCAGAAAATGATATGAGCCAGTTAATATCTTGAAAGTCATTGCAGTTGAAATATGTAAAGAGACTGCACACCTGGAAAACTGCGAGTAATTCTAAAATCATTCACACTAGCTAGTTCTCAATTCCAGGATCTGTCTACTCCACTATTGGCCTCCATGCCCACTTATAACGTCCAAACTGGAAAACAATATAGGCTATATAAGAAAGAAGTGTGAGAAAGGCTCAGTGTAGTGATATATGCTGGTATATAACCCTTTGCAATTCAGAATGTGGCGTTTAAAGTCAACAAAATATTTTTTTTTACTCAAAAGGTAAGCTCAAACTGAGACTTGAACAATACGATGGCAATCAGGATCAGAAAAGCAACGCCCACATTGTAAAACTCCTTCTCTACAAAACAAAGCCAGTCTCAGGAGTCTCCTCCACTTTCCCACACTGTGTCACCATAGCCTTGACTCCTTTACGCACCTGTGTTAAAGGTAGAATTGCAGATGCATGAATCACTTCACCAACTATTTAAACTCTTATTCAGCTTCAAAAAAATAAATAAAGTGCTAAAACTTCTCTAATACAGTGGTAATGTAACTCTGTCCCAAGGTTCTTCAGGTAATACACTGCTTGTGTTATGGTTCAGCATCTGTGAGCTTAACCTAGACTTACTATCTAATCATGTTAAAAACATAATAAAACTGCCATTACATAAAGATTTTTTTTTACTTTTCATTTAAAGCATCTCAACACATCAAAGCTTCCTGTTTCCTGTCTACACTCTGAACCTGTACAGCCCTCAGTCATCACACCAGTCACACTGCAGATCACTCAAACAGACTCAAAACAAATAACGCATGGCACAACTTTCCCCACACAAACACAATTCATTTGGTATCATCAATTCAAGTCAACACAAAATAAAGCCGAGGTCACAGCTTTCTTCCCCTTTACAAGCTTGCATCTACGGACATAAACCTGTGCTTACATGCTTATACACACACACACACACACACACACACAAACAAACACACACACTCACTGCAGATCACATGTATAGTATCATCACTTCTCACACACAAATCATCACGAAATCAAGCATGGAGCTCATAGAATTATATAACAGTACTACATAAGCCTATGGACATAAGCCTGTATAGACGTCTACACATACGCACAGACTTTGAATAGTTTCATTTTATTCACTGTACGTACCTAACATGTTAGTTTTATCTCACTTTTAACAGTCTAGGCACAATGTCTGTTACAAATGATGCATCTTTATCTGTATTTTTCCCAGTCAAGCAAATAAATAAATCAAATGAACGCTGCTCTGATGACCCCAGATTCATTGGGCAGAGAGATGCTCTTCCTTTAGAGGTGGTGAAGCACGGTATAGTTAAAGTTAAAGGTCTGTTGTGCAAATGAAAGGGGTCAGTGCCTGCCTTTGTCCTTTGACCTACAGGTTCAACGAATCTGAAAAGAAGGAGACCCCATGTAGCTTCCCACTGCAGTCTGTGTAAGCAAATTATCCTGCATTACAGTAGCTTCTCACTACCATAGCACAAGCCATGCAGTGGTAGTCATGGCAACAGCAATAACTCCAAACACTCTTTGCCTAACAGAAATTAACCCATTAAACCCCGGCTTATTATTCAGGTCTTAATCTTCAGAATTATTTTAAATTTCATGATCACTACTATGACACTCTTCAGACACTTTCTGTACTTATTTTTTTACTTGCAACAATTTAATGCATTTAATATACATACTGTTACTCAGTGCTTGATCATTATAAAACAGATTTTTTATTTGTCCTTAATGTTTATCCTTATATTTATTTAAGTATACCATGCAATGACACGACTCTGGCCATACATTGTTTCATAGGATACTATGCATCAGCTTTTACTCCTGTTTTATATGTTTTGAGTTTCTGAGAGGCTTATTTAAAAAATAGAAAGGAACACACTTCTGCACAACTTCTGTTTATTTGCTGAATGATTTTTAAGCTAATAAAAGATTGTATTTACATTTACTAACAGTTTTTTTATATATATTTGTGTCCTGCAGACACTGTGTTTACTTATTTTCAGAAAATCAACAAAACACATATTCTGACCAGTCATATTTAAACTTCTGCACACACTTTTAAATGAATAAATATAAAAGTAAGTCATGCACTGAGCAACTGGAGTGTCAGCCTTTACAGTTTAACAGGTGAATTATTTTCCAATGTTTTAACTGTTAGGAAAATTTCTGCTTTATGCAAAATAGAACGGATGCCAATACTGATTTACAAAGACAGCATTTAACACAGTGACTGGTGGTAACCGACATTGTGCACTGGATCCAAAATACTAATAACGATAGCATTAGATTCATAGTACAACAATAAAAACATACAAGAGACTGGAACACTACACCACAACTTGCTCATCCACTCTCAGTCGCAGTCATCAACATCAGCAATGTTTCCATAACAAGCACACACCATGTCTAACAGAATAACCCATCTCCAAATGTGTTTAACCCTTAATCTGAAGGTTAATTATTGAGTATTAAGGTTTTTTTATCTTAAGACTTATTTTTCAGTAACTACAAGATTATTAATTAAGCACTAGGGCTGGGAATTGCCACAGAGGTGAAAACATGGTGCTATCACAACATTTGGGTATAAAATACAAAATAATTGTGGTTCTTTGAAGCACACATTGCCAGTCTTCTGCAGTGCCATTAGAGAAGAATGAGGTCTTGCCACTTGACAACAAACATGACAGCAGACTTATATACCAAAATGAAAGTATTCTCATTCAAAAGTAAAACTTAAGTACATAATATATAACATTAAAATATAAAATTATTAAACTGATATGTCAAAAACATCACAATATAGCTTGATTTTTTTCTCCCACTTCTAGTAACTACTATAAATGATTTGCTGTTAAACTGTCCCTTTAGTCCTAAAAGTATAAGTAACTGCTCCATTCAAAACAGAAGTGAACTATGGAGTGACTTTTGAAACTTTTGGTGCACTTAGAAATGAATACAGTCATTAGACTCACAATAACAACACTGAACACACACAGCATGTGCTCTTGTACTCATTCTCTCTCTCTCACACACACACACACACTCATTCATGCCAGAGGTGCTTCCACAACAACCACACATTGCTGATCACACACTCACCTTGTCTGAACAGAAGACACACACGCATGCAGGAGTGCAGTACAGTCAGGAAAAAGGTGCTGTGATGCCACAACTGTGTGGCAGCAGCACATGCCCCGGGCCCTCCACTCCCTCCTACTGCTGGAGCACCATGCCCTTCGGAGGGCAAAGAGATACGCACACTACACCAAAAGACTATGTGTGTGTATGTGTGTGCGTGAGAGACAGAGACAGAGGTAGACAGAGGTAGACAAAGAGAGAGAGGGAGATAAAGCAGCTCTTCACGGACAGCAGTTCACGAGCTAGAGAGAAATGTGCCGGCTCTGTACAGACAGTAGACAAACACAAGCAACTTGAGGAAAAGCCCTCCCCCTCCTGCACACTCTTTCATCTGATCCCTCCCCCTGTCTTCCCTTCAGTCCCTCCCTCCCTCCGTCCCTCCGTCCCTCCTTGCAGGTGAATGCTGGGAAAGGGACCAAAGGTCATCTTTCGAGCGTCCCTTTAGAGAGAATCAAGTAACACGCAGACACACACATAAACATAAATACACACTGCTGTTACAGGGTTGCACACAAGTGCACTCAGACAAATGCTTTACACATGCTTAAATCTGATCTTACCCCTCACACACACACACAGTTTTTTACATTTAAACTATCACACGTTTTAGATTTTCTGTAAGTTTATTCTATTTTTTAACTAGAAGTGTGCTGTCTAACAAAAGTTTGTAACTTTAAAATGCTAACTAAATTTGGACCAGCTGGTGTGTTCACCATGTGTAATAAAGTAAATAGAGTAATGAGGCACTGATACAGCAGTAATGACACGTAACTGCTTGTTTGAGAAAAGATTTTATAAACTGTTACTGTAAGCATAACCTCACGAAAAAGAAAGGTTTCTGCTCTTCCAGTACTTTCAAGAAAAAGTAAACATATTGGTTTTATAAATAAGCACTTTTGAGTGCCAGGGCAGATTCGTTGGTCCTGGTGTCGCAGTTTTCCACTTTTGTCCTGAAACCAAAAGCGCACACACACAAACAGACTTGGACAAAGTTTGCCAGATCTGATATACTACTCCTTGAGCCCCTAATTGCTGCGGCCCCAAATAATCCCCCAAGCCCACTGTTATGGCCCTCCCCACGACTGACTTTGAAGCAGGAGGAGCTCACACAGCACAAACTGCGACAACTGACTCAGGCCATGTGTCTTTCCTACACCCAGCTGTGTTGTGGTAATTGTTGCTATTTGTTCTACTTAACCGTCCCACTTGCCATCATCACGCACAGACTTTTCAACCCAGACGGTATAAAACCACATACACACCCACACCCCATAAATTTTAGTACTCTGGCCACTCAGCCCAGTGCAGCCCACCAGTACCTCAAATGTGAGTCCAGGCAGTGTTTCCTGAGGAGGGAAGATCACTACATTGTCCGTGGCGCCCTCCTGTGGTGAAGACATGTAGGTGTGAGACGCAAAAGAAACAGAAGGAAAGCTGTGGAGTAGGCAGTGGCCTTGGGATAAATGCATGTCAGCTTTGAGTCATATTATGCTGCAGACAGCCGGGCGGACTGTTGTTTTTGGAACACGACCAAGAGCACATAGAGCTCTTTGAGAAAACAAGCATAACGAAGGCAGCTACGCACCAGTAGCAGCATACAACTCAGACTGATTTAGACTGATCCTATTAAGATAATCCCTGAATTCCATACTGATGGGGGACCACCATAATGCAAATGCATAGTTCTTTTAATATCTTACCATCTAACTCAACTCTGTAACAACTGCGCACAAACAAAAGACCAAAGCAGCAGTTTAAATTAAATGTGAAGCACATGCCAATTTTAATGGCACCACATCAGCGGCAGATTCACAAATGCAGCGTCACACAGGATTACAATCTAGGTTAGAATTTAATATATCACACTGCATCCACTACTAATGGCTAAACCAGCAGCACATAAATCCACCAGGAGACGTCCCATCTGTGTAGTGTCAAAGCTAAATTTAGCACCCATGTTTGACAAGGCAGTAACCCATTGCTTACTGTGTTTTACACACCTCAGCACTTTCTGTCACACACACTGTCACTGTTTCTTAGTTTTCTCAAGGCTAGTGTGTGTTAGTGTGGGAATGCAAACAGACATGTGATAAATGGCGTCATTTGCTCTGTATTATTAAAACATTAGACATTAGTGCTCTGTCAGTATTAAAACAGCACTCTGCTAGGTAAGTCTACTTTCTATAGTGCTGAGGCACACTATGCAGAGAAAGGAAGTAGATCCTCCTGGCATCCTCCCTCTTACCGGCAAGTCTGCAGAGCTGTTCTCATTGCCCATGGTGCAGGATGAGCAGGCTCAAATCACACCGCCGTCGCACCCCAGCACAGACCACCACCGGTAGACTGAGGAACCAACAGGAGGAGGGATGGAATAAGCATGAAACAAACCAGCAGCCACTGCCAGAAGCTGCTCTCTTGTCAGGTGCTTGAAGGTGTTTTAAGCTTTGTACAAACAGAGGAAAATGTGTGTGTGTGTGTGTGTGTGTGTGTGTGTGTGTGTGTGTGTGTGTGTGTGTGTGTGTGTGTGTGTGTGTGT
>JBBPDH010000144.1:15670337-15682884 GCA_037974565.1 Clupeocharax schoutedeni
TGGCTAGGATGCATGTGAGCAAGTGAGTGAGAATACGCCAGTCTGTGTGTGTGTGTGTGTGTGTGTGTGTGTGTGTGCATGTCTCTGAGTGTGCAAGCCTGTGAGGCTGTGTGTGACTAATAAGCCCCATCTAAAGCAATGCCCAGGGTACCTCAGCGACATACATCTTCATGCTCTATTATGTAAGAATGTTACTATATAAATAGATCAGTTGAAGATATCAAAGTGAAAGGTGGGTTGTACTCTTCCCCCCTTCATCCCTCAAGCCTAGCTGAGATGTGGTGGGCTGCAGCACTGCACTTGGATAGAAAAAGCCCCCCTGTTACCCACTCACAGATACGAGCAGGGAGAGGAGGGGGCACAACACTGACAGAAGCAAAGAGTAATAATAAGAGGTATAAGGATGTGGAATGAGAGCACATCTGCTGATTTAAAGGGGCCACAGCTGCAGGCTGGGTGACGTGATTGAAGAACTAAGAAAAGTTCACTCAACCGAAATGGGACAGGAGGGATATCTCAGTTTTGTCGTACTAGAGGACCAATACCAACGCAGATGTGCAGTGGCCTAGGCTGGAGGGTTTAACCCATTTTTATGTGTTTTACCTAAAAATGGGTTGTCATCTCAGAGCAGTATAAAAGGACAGTTTCTTCCTTTAGACTGGATAAATAGAATTTTCTCCTAGCAAAAGAGAACCACACCTGTCTGTAATATTCAGATCCTGAAAGCCTTCATTATGTTGATCAAGTGTTTTAGAATGGATCGAAATTCTGCAGGGTTCAAGATATAGAGGGCTGGGACTGGGCACCTCTGCTATAAATCAGCTGCAGAATTGCTGCCAAATTATATAAAATAAATATAGTAAACAAACTATACTTGATATTTCGGATGTTTTATAGTTTTATTTGTACACAGTGAAACAAGTTTTGTACAGTTTTCTGAAAACATAGATTAAAAACTTCTATGTATTTGTAATGGAGCCTCCCCTTGGTAAGAATAACAACACTGATCTACTTTCTGTAGTGGTGCTGAACTCACCACTTGATTGTTGGGTCTTCGCTTGTAGACTGTCCACTTAGACACTCACCACAGGTTTTCAATTGAGTTCAAATTTGAAGATGGAGAGGATGTTTACTATGCCTTGATCTTGTGCAGCTGCTACCCTTTATGTGTGTATTTTGAGGCTTTGTTAGGGTCATAATCTTACTGGAAGATACACCCATGGCAGGGTTCAGGCTTCCAGGGAGAGTCTCCTGGAATTCAGTGGAATTCATTTTGCCATTAATTTTCACAGGAGCCATTGGACCAACAAAAACAAACACAGCCCCAAAGCAACAATGACCTGCCACCCTATCTGATGACAAGTTTTTTAAATGTATGTAATGTGTCTAATCTTTATATCTCAGGAAAACAGTGCTCACAGACAACAATTAAGCTCCCAAAGACAATAAAATGGACGATCCTTCACCCTACCCCCTCATAAATTCATGTATGAGTTACTTTGGTACACTTTTAAAGAAACATAAACCAACACTCTTGTTTGAACGATTTCTTGTTTCATGTTTTAGAAGAACATTTGGTTAATTGTGTGAGCTAATTTAATAGGACTTATTTATTGAGGATATATAATTCTGAAGAAAACATATCAGCATATTCCATGCTGGATCTGAAATATGCAATTTCCCTAAACGAATCATTACAGACAAATGATGTCAGAAATAACCTATAATTAGTTATGCAGACTCTTAATTTAGCCAGGCGAAGCTACAGCTGCCACATAATGTTCAAATGAAATTCTATATTAAGTCTGGCTATTCAGTTTAATATGGAGACTAAAACCAAGTGACCACTTATAGAACATCTGCTGGCCTGCGGGTCTCTCTGTATCTCAGGAAAGATGTAACAAATAAAATTAGGAATACAGCATGAAATATCTCCAACCCTGTGGGGAAACCTCCTAACGCTGGGTCTGGAATGGTCTGTCCAGTAGTTTATCCAAGCTTTAATTTGCCTACAAAGAGCCATGGAGTCACATTACTCCTCTCTGCCCTGTGCCCTGATGGGATCTCAGCCCAGAAAAACTTTTAATAGGGGAAGCGCTGTAAGAGCGGTACAAGTGTTGAAAGATTGTCAAAAACCACCATAGATCAAATTACCAGTTCTAACTCCGACCATTTGGTTATATTGCAACCTTATATAGCAACCATACTACCTAACAATAGGTTAAACAATATGGCTTCAATATGGTTCTTCTCCATTAGATGGCAGCACTTCATCTTTCCATAAAATCTTCTATAATGCAGTTGGTAAAAGGTAAAATAGTAGCTATTCATGTTGTTCCTGATCTAAATTGAAAAACAGAGAGAACGCTAAAATGAGCAGGACAGGGCGAATATGGTTAGGAACCAAGGTCTCTAGTTTTGGCAAAACTGCCTTCTTATCAAGAGTGGCTGCTTTATTGGAGAGCAGCTTGCCGGCCCCTTATTTCCTAGCTAGATTTTTACTTGAAATTTGTCTAGAAGTGGCTAGCAGTTTCAAGAGCTTAAGTCTCTTATTCTTGTCCGTCTCTGTGAACATTTCATAATTTTTCATGTTTTTTGCAGTACTTTTCCATACAAAATCATTGCCACAACATGCTGGCCACCCCACTGATGTCTGGTCTTTAATGTGCAAAACCTTGTTAAACAGAGAGAAAAGCCACTTAGTACTACACAGGTTTTCTAAAAAGGGGTTCTAAATTGTGTCTAAAATGTGACCATGGCTGTGGTTTAAATACTTGGCAGCTTTAATTTTACTACTTCACTGACATTGTCATTTTGTGCATTTTACACGCATTATATTGTAAACACATAAAATTATTAGCAAAAATAAAACCATTTATTTAAAAATGAATAAAAAAAGAACATTCTAAACACATTTTGTCTCAACTGTCTTGGGTCAATGTTTTTGGTGATGGAATCAAGGCCTCTTTAATTTCAAAGGCCTTAACGATCTCCTGCAAAACAAAAAAACACAAAAAAAAAAAGAAAATCAGCTTGGTCATGCAGAACAAATGGCCTTATAATTAATAGAATTTGTACTGAAGGATGGACTGTTGACAGTCCCAGCATCACAGAATCAAGGTAATGGCCAGCATTGGATATTTTGTTGCATCACTGAAGAACTTACTCTCCAGCTGGAAGGACTGATTGAAATGACACACTGGTGACGGGTGGCAGATCCGCCTGGCTCTACCTCACCTTCTTCAACAGGAGCTGCAAGATATAAACAAAGGGACGTCAAAACTGAACACAGTTATTTCAAACCAAACTGACTTAGATGAAAAAATTATTACATTCGTGTTCACATCATTTATCAGAAAAGGAAAACAGGGAAGAAATCATCCCAAAAAGTTGCATTACATCATAAAATGCATTCTTACCTATGCAAGGAAGTTTCTCACTGTCCAGATAAATCCTTGCCAGGCCATCCTGGGATTCCGAAAAAACAATGAACAATGTATGCAACAATAAAACCAATAAAAAAATGAAAAAAGGGCATCAACTGAGTATAAGACACAGACATTAAGCTTGATTTTTTTTTTTTTTAATTGCTTAGATTGGGTAGTCAATATAAAGGCAATTTCAGTCGTATTACCAATGTCACTCCAATGCATAAGTGTCAGTCGTCTTTTTCTTTAAAATACCTTAGTTTATGGCCTGATGCAGATTGGCTACAATTTTCGAATAATAATTGTATATCAAAGTGATCAGTGAAGATCCTGCTTCAGGTCCTGCAGTCTTGTGCTACCCCTACAGTTTAGAGCTTTTGTCCTGTTGGAAGAGTTCTGATTCAGCTAAAGACCCTGAGTTCCCTGAAGAGTTTAATTAAATGTTAAAGGGTAGAGAACAGACAAAACAGTGCAATAGTACTTCTTGAGCAGCTTCCTGAATTTGGTTTAATACGCTGTGAACATCATAATTTTAGAATGGGTCCTTTTGGTAACACCACAGGTTTACTAGAGTCCACTTCTTAGAAAAGACATTGTACTTACTCTGACGAGAAATGAAGTGTGGAAAATATTCTCCACTGTTCGGGAGAAGGAGACTGGATCAACAACGAACTCATAATATGATATAGGAGACTGTGCTGTGAAGCATGAAAGCAAAGGTTGTAAATGAATGCACAGCTTTCAGAAAAACAATTATAGCTGTCTGTGGACTAAGAACTGCCTTACTAGGACTGCTAGCACTAAGCTACAAATAATATTAGTATCTACTTGTACATACTATTATACTAAAACAGTCTAGTATGACTTGCAGTACTTACGATCATCTCTGTAGTATCCCTGAAGGCATCCCAAAATCCTCTCCACCTCTTTCTCTGTAGCTTCTTGGTGAGATTCTTCCATTTTCTTTAGCTGTAAAGAAGGGAAATTATTTCAGACACACACACTTTATAATTATAGTCAGTGAAATTAAAAGACATGATGATAAATTCAGACCTGAGTAGGCATCATTCTTTTAGCTTCTTTGCCAGGAACTTTCCTTTGTCTTTCAACACGCTGTCGTGGTGGAGGGGGTTCGGCCAAAAAAGAGCCCAACCTTAGAAATAAAACAGTAAGAAATAAAACAGTAAGTTGTATAAAAAAGAAACACACATACATACATATATATGATAAATTATATATTAAAAGAGAAACAGTCTAACTTCTGTTATACTCACATGTAATGGAATGAGGGGGCTGATTTGAAGCAATGTTCGGCTCTTTTAGAAAGTCGCTGCCAAGCATCTGGAGGTAAATAGCCACCTAAACTACCGTCCTCATCATCCTCCTCTTCTTCTAAGCGATTGAGACCCATGAATGACAACTGGTTTGGCCAAAAAAAAGTACAAAATAATACAGTATTTATTTATAATAAATTGCCTTTCCAGAAAATAACCCTGCACATTTCCAGCCCCATCTCTCTACCATCCTTGCTCACAGTTACTCACCAAATGTTCAGCAAATTCTGAAGGGTCAAAAGACGAGCCCTCTGCATGCAGCTGGCTGGCCTTTTCTCTCCCCAGGTCTGTGGCAAGCACCAGCAGCTGAGCATCCAAAGCAGCTTCCCGTGCCTGTCTGACTAAAAAGAAATGCCATCACAATCAAAGTGAGAACATACATTTATTGAAAAAAAGACACATTCACACAGAAGAGTCAATTATGGCACAATGTTCTGAGACAATATACAAGCCAAGGGACGAAGGGGATGACAGTGAGTCAGTGTGAAAACAGCATTTATTACCATTGGCAAACAGTTTGTTGGCTTCCTCCAACACATCAATGAGTTTATTGTTGGAAGGGTTCAGCATATCCTCACGGTTTTCTGTGAATGACGAAGAGTATATTAATACAGATGACCTGTACAAAACATTAGCTGTTTAGTTTAAGCATATAACACATGCTTACGCTGGACAGAGTTGATGAGATCCCTGTACTGGCTCCTGATTTCCCTCCTACGAGCTGGGTCGTCATCCTCTTCATGGATCCCTGATGGACCAGCACCATCATCCTCATCACCAGTGTCTGCTGCTCTTTCTGACCTGCTGCGGCCTCCTATTCCATTGGCATGTGGGGTGGACTCCTCATGATTCCCTCTGCTAACCCTTCGCCTCGAATCCGACATCTTTGCCACTGAATGTTTTCTTTGTACATTATTTATGTGAAGACTTTATGGTTAATGAGCATAAACAAAACGCTTGCCACACAAACTGCACTATATGGACAAAAGTATTGGGACGCCTGGGCCAGCTGGTAGCCTAGTTCTTGGGATGTTCGTCCAACGTACAGGAAGTCGTGGGTTCGATTCCCAAGACTGCTAAGCACCACTGAGGTACACTTAAGCAAGGTACTGTCCCCACACGCTGCTCCTCGGGCGTTGTGTTCCTGGCTGCCCGCTGCGTCACTTGGTTAAACGCAGAGGAAGAATTCCGTGCTACTCACGTATGACAGAATGGTCACTTTCAATTTTTTACTTCACATGGACTCATTTGCAGCTAGAACAACTTCCACTAAGTTCTTCCATCCAACTACGGCTTTAAGGACCTTGGTTTGTGCACAGGAGAACAGTCATGCTGTAATAGAAAATTGTCCACAAATTTGGGAGCATTGCATAGTCCAAACGGTCTTAGTATGATGAAGCATTAAGATTGTCATTCACTTGAAGTAAGGGACATTTGAATTCCATAATGAAGAGGTCCCAATACTTTTGTCCATTTAGTGTCCTATGCCAAAGAAACGTTTGAACTAGCTTTGACCAGAAACACGTTACACGCGTAACGAAAATTATTTATAAAAGCACTATGAATGCTGTAAAACGTGGTTAATTAGAAGAAAACGTAAATAATTCGTGATACTTACCAAACTAGTCCAAAACACCTGACAACGCTCTCTTCGCGCTAAAAATAATAAACAAGGAAGTCTGTGTGGTTCCGGATGTCCGTGCAGCGTTCAAGTCATTCCGGAGTTTGTGCATCAAGAGTGACACTGACATTTTCATTATTACAGATTTGTGATAGATTTTTGGGAATTATCTGATAAAATTGACCATATAAATGTCCAGCTCCCATGCCTGGGACTTTATTATCGATTAGCTGTGAAGACGTCACATAAACTTCATCAAATATTTATAATACTGCGTCTTGAAATTATTTATTACCAGCTACCATGCCGTACATAAGCCTTGGTCAAGAAAATCAGACGGATATACTGTGAAACATTTGAGATACAGCTCTTTTGTAATTTAAATAAAAAAGGTTTATCATCAACACAAAGTGAAAACAACTACGAGTGTACCGGAGGTTGAATTGATTTGCTGATGTGCAAATCATAGTTTGTGTCACGAGGGTGTATCTATGGTTTGTAGATCGACAAATGGCACGCCCTCTTTTCTGCTCCTCCTACAGACAAAAAAAAGTCCGCATAGGTTCCGGAAATAAGTAAACTCGTGATGGCAGGAGGCGAGGCAGAGAGGAGGTGAGATGAAGTGTGTGTGAAGATCCATGTCGTTAAGGAAGGATTTTCTGAACATAACGACATCTTTAGGTATAATGGATGCGCCCAAAACGAAGAAAGGCACCGGTACCGGGCAGCTGTGGGCTGTCAGAGCTTTAAACTGAAGCTCTGTGGGATCTGCCATCGACCTTTCCTTCCTAGTGTGGATCTCCTAACCTTCAGCTAATATGACACGGCATGCTCTGGAACAGGTGACAGATTTCGGGGACTTTACGAGAGGTCACGATCTGAAGGAGTTTTTACAGCAGTCCTACTCCAACGACTCGTCCAAAAACTGCCTGGAGAACCTTCGTGTCAGTCCAGATGGACGACACATACACGTCATACTGCAGACCCCAAAAAGGGGTCTCATGACATTTGACAGATACCAAAGAGCCCATCTTCTACAATGCCAGAAGCATCTGGACTTAGTACTAACAAGGAACGTCCCTATTGTCGATCTCGTTTATTTCAACCTTAACAACACAGAGGACGGTGCCACGCTACTGGGAGTGATATTTGAGAATGGCAAAGTGGAGTTCTGGAAGTTCTCAGAGAGGAAATCTGGATGGAGCTTACTCCAAACTGCGGATCTGTGTAACAGCCCCACAGCAAAAATAGTGTCTGTGTCCACCAGTCAACATTTCATCGTCTGGTGTGAGGAGAGACCTCCCTCGGAGAGCTCATCAGCCTCAAGTGTCTCTTGGAACAACTTCAGATTCTGCGTCTGTAAAAGGACTTTTGAGGTAGATGAGTTGGGAGTCTCTTTAGGGGGTGTGAAAATTGCACTGCACAACAATCCCCGTTACATGGTTGTCAGTTCTGGGGATGTTGTGTATTTGTTGCCGGACACAAAGGAGCAACCTGTCAGTGTCGTCTCAAAAGTGTTTTTAACATGGTCTCCACAGCATGACATCTTTAAAGTCCACAGTGCCAGCAGTGGGACTCTGCATATCAGAAATTCCACTGCAAATAAGGAGTCTGATTTTAAGAGGTTGCTCACTGACTGCATTGGAATTCTCTCCACCATCACACCGCCTGATATCTATGGTTTTTGTCCTTCTGGGTCTGGGGATCTTTTGCTCCTCCTTAGCTCAGGATGGGTTTGTATGGTGCGGAGAGACGGCATTCTCCGCCAAATTTATAAACTGCCAGACAATTGCCTCACCACCTGTGGGATACAAAACAGTCTAAACCTTTACCACAACATCCTTGCGTTAACAGTGGGCAGGATGATGTATTTGATTGATGCTAAGTGTGGTCTGGAGCTGGAGAGAATCACTCTGAAAAGAGAGGGCCTCCTCTTTGTGAACTCTTTGGAGAGTCATTCCCCACAGATGCTCTCAGAGACTGGATTATTTGTGGTCATCCAGGAGGAGGTTGAAACTAAACTCAAGCCATCAGTAGCTCATTTAGGCAATATCAACCCAAGTGCAGTCTTGTCTGAGGCTGTGTTTGAGGAGGCGTGTAAATATTACCAGCAACGAAGTCTTAGCACCACACAACTTACAGCTGAGAAACTCAAAAAGGGCGGTATGTTTCAGGCACCTATCTCACTGGCAGCCATCATCAGGGATTATTCAAGCAACCAGAAGTTTAAATCTGCAGGGAAAGTCTCTTCAGGACTTGAGAAACTGTTAAGCTCCCTTGACTCTGAGCTCAAGAGTCTTGTTGCCCTGGAGGATGTTAAAACATCAATGGTGAGGGCCTCTAGGGAGGATCTAGATGGTTTCTGTGAGACCCTGGTTCAGCAGGAAATCTCTAGACTGTTAAACTCAGAAATAGATAGGGAAAACCTGCAGTACCTGAATAGTATTTTCCAGCTTTTCCCCACAGAGACCTGGCAAGCCATACAGTCGGTCTTCCAGCTCAGATGCAATGGTGAAGGCTCATTATCCAGCAAGGCTCCTGCTGAATTATGGAAGATTGTGCTGAGCCCTGTCCAGGCAACAGCAAACATTACCCACTGCAATGGCCAGCAGAAGCATGCCCCGGCCAATGTTTCTCTGCCCATATTTGAGTTGCTGTGTCATTCCATTTTTAAATTTCAACCCAGTTGGCTTCCACGGTTTCTGGAGCTTGCGCAGCAGCAGTCAGGCTCTTCCACCACCTCTTCCTGGAGTTATGGAGTAAAGGAGAGTGCAGAGAGCGTGCCCTTATATAAACGGGCCCTCGCTGTCCTTCCTTGCAAAGGTGCCTACCAGGACCTTGAAGTGGAGCTGCTTTTGTGTAGCCAACGGCCCAATGCAGTAATGCAAGCCCTCCGCATCCTCATGGGGCTAGGACAGTGGGATCGAGTTACCCAGGTCGCAGAGAGGTTCTGCCGCCAAAGCCCCCTTCTTAACAAAGAGATTTTCACCACCCTGCTATGTGAGGTGTCTCAACACAGAGACCTGGACCCCTACTTGGACTTACTGTGGTCTCTTTGCCCAGAGGACATGACTGTTACTGGAATTCTGAACATTGTGCTGAAAAACCTGCCCTCCACGGTGCAGTCCTCTGGACCTTTTCAGGCGCAATCCCACAGCAGCCAGCTGACCATCGGGCTCCTGAAGCCTCTGCTGAGTAAAGTTCTTCAGCGAGAGACCAGACCTAGCCAGAGGTACGCAGACATCCTCCAGTCACCATCTCACCCGCCCCCTACTCCCCCACGTCAGGTTAAAGGGCTAGCCAGAGTCAACAGTGAGCTGGACATTGACCTCAATGAGAGAGGTCAATCTGAGTCTCCAGTCAGACTGGTCTAACGTTCCCACGCGCAAATCATCTCATTTTCTTTTGTGCAGAGAACATGTTAGGAACTGTGGATCTCTGGCTTTAGATGGTTCAGAACAAGATACGAGACTCTCAACAGTTAAAGCATTTGAAAATGCTGATTGGTTTGTAGTGAAAAGCAAAATGAATGTTTTTTTGATTGTAGAATGGGATTTTATGTTTGAAATGTTTTATTGTGTCTAAATTCTTGAGATGTTTTGTTTGAGGTTTTACTTATTTTCATATTTTTAACCTCATCTCCATGGGAGGTCCATTTCAGTAGCATGGATATATTTCTTTTTTAATGCTGACCCTGGGAAAGCGAAATGTCCTTAATCTTTCCTTTGGGACATATATTGTACAGACTTCTAGACAGGTTCCAGATCATAAAAAAGGCCTCTGAACTAAATTATTCTTGTTTCTCTACTGTACACTTACTTGTTCTGGGTCCAGAGCTCTACTGAGCTGATTTTGATTGTAACTGACACTACATTACCATAAAGGTCAAGACATCACATTATAGATCATAACAGAGACTTGACTATTGCCCTTAACGAGGTGAACATGCAATCAGATATAAAAGTATATTGTGTCTTAAAATGTGGATGATCAAGTGCTTAATATTATCTTGGTTTAATAATGTTTGTAAATGCCTTACAATATAATTTGCTTTTCAAAACAATTTCATTGAAGAAAAAAAAAGAATATCAGAAAACACTATTATTGAAAATGTAGTGAGATATAATTAAAGACTGTTAAGACTACATCCAGTCTTCAGTGTTCTTTTTTTACGTAAGTGTATTTTAGATTCTTAAAATGCCAGGCCAATTGAGGTGGATTACCCACTTGCTGTGAAGTTACACTAGTTTTACATCTTAATTTGCATTGTGGTTGTTTGCTGCTGCTCAGTTCCTGCATAGAGGACTTTAAATGACATCCCAGCCTATTTGCTGCCATTATGTAACTTATTTCTTGATGGCTAATTAAACTAAGCTGTTCCAGTTGTTAATAATCAGCTTGAGGTTTCTGCATAGACTACACTAGCACGCTCAGAGTTGAGCTACAGGCAGTGCATTCCCCTGCCAGTTTTCACAAACTCAACAGGCTCCTACAGACCCACCCACTGCATTCCATAGGACTGAGCAGCAGCAGTCGCAGCCCTGCCTTAAATTGAATTTTCAATAAATTCTATTATGCCGCATTTGGCAGTGACTAGTTAAAGTGAAGCGCGCTGCACAGACTTGTTCAGTGCATCTAATTTCATTTGGAGTTTCCTTTTTGAGTCACACTCTTTCCATCGCATGACCTCAAATGTGCACTTGATGTCAGACGGGCAGTAACTTGTACAGTCTTTTTCAAATTTACCACACGTTCTTCACAAACTTGTGCATAATCCTGGTGTATGATATGGTTGATTCATATTTGTTTGTTTGTTTCAGCATCACTTGTCTACAAAACCTGATGTGTATTCAACCATGTACTTGACAATAAAGGTACTTGGGTCTTTGAAGCAAGGCATCAGAGAATCTAGTTTGGGTATCTGAAGAACCTTGTAATACACGACTCCGTGGACTATAAGATCCAGAACCATTTTTGTAAATCAAATGTATGATGATCCTTTCAAAATTCAACAATATTTAAGTTTCTACAACCATACACGCAAGCCAAGAACCACTAGAAGTCTTTTTTTTGTGTGTATGGCATCAGACTGAGAGAGTATTGGGACTGGTAGACTTGGTCTGAACGTTTGTAAAAGCTAAATAATTGAAAACATTATATGCCTATTTAACACACTTCTGTGTTTCATAAAGATTAATGGTATTTGGCCTAGTGGTACACATAGTTGTTTTATCAAGTGCTGTTGGCCACTATTAATCCAGATATGGGGTATTAACCTAAATATCAGCCACTGGTCCTGGACTGGTTTAAAGGGACCTTATTGACCTCTACATAAACTTTTGTGTAAAATTTCCATTTTCTATTCTTATATTGATTGCTGTTCTAGCAAAGTGGGCTTGCTAATAAAAAGAAAAGTGGTTCCATTTTCCCTCAGCAGTCGAGTTGCATTTAAAATGCTTGCACTGTGCGAGCTGCTGGCAGGCTGTGCTGAGAGACTGGAGGACATGTGCTGGTTCAGTGGGGTCCAGAACGCTACTTCAGATCAGCCTCGCCAGACATGTTGAGCATGCTGGTGTGAGGTCCTCTGGTACCCTACAAGCTGTGTTTTAAAGTAAAGGAGTATTAGACCAGATCACAAGAGACATCAATCAGGTTTAAAATTGCTGCAACATGCAACTTAACAGAATAAGCTCAGAGGTCAAATTCCTGTGAGGCAAAGCTACAGCCTGTGAAAGCTGTTTTTTTAACCAGCTATTGCTGTCTCCATCATATCGATTGCGTTTCAAATCTAAGAGCACAGACTCAGAAATGGAGCTGAGAGTGCTACTTTATTGACTGCTAGGTTGAAAGAAAAAACAATTACAATCAGTTGTATGTTATTTTGGGGTTTCTTTTGTAGACAAAGCACATTTCCTGAAATGATGTTATGAGGCCTGACCTCATGAAGGACCACATAAAGTGCATTAATGCCAGTTCCTAGTTAAAATAGAAAAATAAACGTTACATAAAAACAAATGACCATATCAACAACACGCCTCAATGTTTGTTGTGCGAATAAAGGCTTGGATCTGGTAAACAGCAAAAAAACCCCATTCTTAACTTGAATGGAAATCATTTTGTGAAATAAATTTGTTCATACAAATACAAATTCGTTGTATACACAC
>JBBPDH010000144.1:15733807-15754161 GCA_037974565.1 Clupeocharax schoutedeni
GGTTTGCTCATCAATACCACTACAACACACCTACTTACAACAATTTCCAGTGTAACACCTAAGCTGTCAGCTAACCCTCTTCTGGATGATCAAGGTGCCATGCAATAATCCCTTTAGTTCAGTTATGGCCCTCTTTCCACAGCTCATCCATTGCCATGGCTGACAGTCAGATTAAAGGATTGTGCTACGGAAGAAGAACATCTCTTATAAACTGCACAGTGTAACTGCTAACAGTTTACCAAAACAAGGTCCCTGCTGCATCCTATATCTCTTCTCAAGGCCTCCCCTTGGTGCAGAGATAACCTATAGCTTTATGAAATTTAATGCTGCCATTACTCTGATAGGAGGTTCCAAATTGAATCTGCTGGCTAGGAGGTTCCCCATGTGGACGCTGGCTATTAAATCTGAAGGCTCTCAGATCTCTAGTCGGCTGTAATTTGTGCCATGTCTCCCAAGGGGTCTTTCTACTAGATTCACACAGTAGCCTTGTGGCCAGCAGCTTTCTAAGGATGATTCTACCAATGTGCTCTCTAGAGTATGTAAAACCCATCTGTTCTCTTATGTATCAACTGTGCAAAATCTAATAGTGTCGTTCCAGGAAACCATGACATATTGTTTATTAATAACAATGAAAGAGATGGTAATATAAGAAGTATGATACATAATAGACTTTAAGAAAACCGCTAAGGGGCAGGTGGCCTCACGGTTAGGGAGTTTGCCCTCCAATCGGAAGGTGGTAGGTTCAAATCCCAAGACTGCCAGTGCACCACTAAGGTAGACTCGACCAAGGTACTGTCACCCACACACTGCTCCCTAAGTGCGGTGTCGGAGGCCACCCCCTGCTTCACTTGCTGAATGGATTAAATGTAGAGAAGGAATGTGACTATGAGGGCCACTTTACTTTAAAATGTGCTTCAGAAATACTCATAATACAAAATACCCAAAGGGAGAAGCCCAAAAAACAAAGAATGCCCAGCAGACAAGCCAAGCCAGTGGTCACCAGTCCTGTTCCTGGAGATTTCCCTTCCTGTGAAGTCTAATTAAAACCACAACCACACCTGCTCCAGCCAATTAACTCCCACAGAAGTCCTCAGTCTGAATCAGATGCATGAATGCAGGGATATGCAATCTTATCCACAAAAGGCTGGTGTGGTCGCAGGTTTTCATTGCAACAATGCAGGAACACATGAGCCGTGTCTCAAAGCCAAAGACACACTGGAGGAAAGCTGCATTTCACGGCTGTTACTGGATCCTTTAGATGTAACAAATGTATCCTTCATTTCTCAGAAATCTTACCATTTTAAATAGTGTATAATGAGACCTTCAGTCACCTGCAATCCTTCATGCCCAGAGCAAAACCATTTAGAAAATGATGGAAACAGCCATAAATGGAAAAGCTTGAAATGGAATTTGTCGCACTGCAAAGCTGCAATGTGTCGGTATGGGCTACTTTGGCTCTCTCGAACATGAGTGCATGGGTGTTGCTAGGATTTTACTGATGCTGCTGATCGATACAGATACTTATCAATACTCTTACTAATACTACTCTCCATGATTTGGTGATTTGACTCCATGAACAAGTGAAGGAATCACATGAGAAGATTCAACAGTAATTTGATCTGTTTTACAAAATGGTTTTCTGGGTTTCTTGTATATTTAATCAGGGAGGAGCAACTGCTTCAAATGTCTGGCAATAAATGTCTGGTACCGATGTGCAGAGCATCACTCCTGTCCCTCCCACTGACAATCTAGCATCAACCATTTGAAAATGCCAGCTATGTTAGAGTTCATTTAATACCAACAGCAGCACCATTTGTCCAGGAGCTTATTGATATGTTGGTATTGATCAATGAGAAGCTGGTACCAATGTAATACTGCTTCATGATGCCCATCCTTACTGAACACTGCAAAAGAGTATGTTTGTATATTAGTGCTACCACGGTCTCTCCTAACTTAACTGCAGCACTGACTTTGAGACTATGGTTTTTGAAGAAAAAGAACAATTGATTAGGAGTGCTCCTGCCCGTATGGGATAAAAACTGCATCCACACCGGCACAGTTAGAATCTTTGCATTAGCTTCAGATAAAAAAGTGGGGGGTGGTGGAGGGGCAGTGTATAAGATAGTGGTCAGAGGAGGAAGACTGGTGACCTACTGATATTATTGACAAAAAAGCATAACATTGTTAATAAAGTGAACTCGTGAGATGCCTAAATTAATAAACTGTACACTGTACAAAATAACAAACTGTACATCTCTCTCTCTCTCTCAAACACACACACATAATATACTACCTCCTTCAAACAGTGTAAATTTTGTTCTTATCCTGTTGCTGCTTCTTGTTGATTTGAACAATTATTTAATTCTGTTTACCTCAATCTTTGCACACTTAACAGCTCTGCTGCTAGAATACAGTATGTCATAATTCTGAATTCCCTCACACTAATGTTACTACTCCTATCATCTTCACTGTATGTTGTTATTGTACTGTTGTATGTGTTTGTTTTCTGTATGTTTATGACAATGACTACTTGACTAGACTTTATATACTCTGCATCTCTTTGTAAATAAATCTTATTTAAAAGGTATACACCCTTTTCCCCTAAAACCTTTCCAAATGATCGAAAGTCCATTGTTATTGTGAACCCTGGTCCTCCGATGAAATGTCTACATGTGTTATCATGACTTGTTCCTCATTAGCAGTGCAAAAGGGCTGACGTCACACGAGAGAGTGTGCGCACCGCACACGGATGTAAACCAGTCTGAGAGGCTGTGCAGGTCACAGCAGTCCTGTGTGCACAGGAAGTCAAAGCTCTGAGATCACGGACAAAAGTATTGAGTGCAACTGCTGGAACGCGAAAGTGGAACCAGCAGGCGACCTCCCACCGAGCCCAAAAAACGCACACCACTCAGGAACGCAATCACTGTTCCGTTTATTCCCCCGTCACGTTCGCAAAACTGGAAAAAAAGTACCGCACGGTTCAGGCGCAATGCATACATGACGCACAGTGCGCAGCACAGCGCGCGCTGCATCTCACCCCGCAAAGCGCGCGCCACTTGGCGTGAAAGTGCGTCTAGACGCGCACAAGCGTCCGCAGCTCTTACCTGGGCACGCGCAACCTCCTACAGACATCTTCTCACATGTTTGGCTCTACTCGGAACAGAAAGCTGCTGGCCAGTCCAGGCGCTGTGAGCATGGGCTTCCTCTGAGGAGCAGAAAGACAGCGGAGGGGAGGGCAGTGAGGAGAGGGGGACAGGAGGAGGAGTGCAAAAGGGAATAAAAATGTAGAAACAAGAGCTAGATCGGAGAGAAGCAGGAAGCAGGAATTACACTTCTGCTCGACTCTGCGCCCAGCCTTATTAATATGCAAATTACAATACTTGTGGGAGGGGACAGTCCGAGTGAGAGAGGAGAGGAAGTGAGTCTGTGTGTGTGTGTGTGTGTGTGAGAGAGAGAGAGAGAGAGAGAGAGCAATAAAAGGAGAGAAACAGAGTAAGAGAGGGCGTGAGAGAAGGAAAGTCAGAACAAAAGAGAGAGTAAAAGAAAGAGAGAGAGAGAGGGAGTGATATGAAGACAGAATAAGAAGAGAGAGAGCAATACAGTGAGAGTAAGAGAGAGGGAGTGGGATCAAGAAAGCCAGTAAGGGAGAAGATAGTGTGAGATCAGTAAAGGGAGAGAATCAGTAAGAGAGGAAGTGAGACAAAGTGAGAGAGAGATAAAGAAATCCAGTAGGAAAAAAAGACAGAGAAAAAAACTTGATGAGAGAGAGAGTGAGATAAAGTAATTCAGAAAGAAAGAAGAGTTAGAGAGATCAATAAAGGGATACAAACAGTAAGAGAGAGGGAGTGAGATCAAGAAAGCCAGTAAGAAAGAAAAAGAGAGATAGAGAGTAAAAGAAAAAAAATTAGAGCAAGAATGTGCAAGATAAAGCCAGAAAGAAAGAAAAGAGAGAGAAAACAGAGTAAGCATAAAGCTAGAGAAAGAGTAAGAGAAAGTAAGAGGCGAGAGAAAGAAAAGCAATAAGAAAGAGCAAAAGGTAGTAAAAGAAATAATGATAGAAAGAGAAGGGGAGAAAGAGAGAAACAGTAAAAGAATGAGAGACAGAAAGAGAAAGGGAGTGAGAGGAGCTAGAGAAAGAAAGAGCAGGAGGAAGAGAGATGGAGACAGAACAAATGCTGTCAAAGTAACCTGCAAGACAGATCTTGGCACACACATTAGTCATGTGATGCATTTTTTTGTGGATGTATTGGCTATTTTTGCCCTGTGCTGCTGAGGGAGATAAACAGAAGCCCAGAGTCATTACAGCCTAGTGGAGCCACACATACAAGCACACAAACACACACATACTGCTCCTGTCACTCCCTATGGTCTGCTGCACGACTCACCCCAGCCAGAGTGAGACATACACTCCATCTCCTGCTGCATTACTGATCTCCCTTGTCCTCTTCACACCCTATATCTTCCCTCCACCTTTAAATTACAGCTTCTCTCTCTCTCTGTCTCTCTCCATTCCTTTACATTCCTGTTTCTTTGTGTTCTCATTTCTTTTTCCATTTCTCCACCTCTCTTCCCCCGTCTGACACAAGCCCTCATTTATTTGTGCTGACAGGCGAGCGAACGTTAAGGGCTACAGACAGTATTGATTAAAAATGCAAAGCCCACCTGGAGCGCAGGGACACTGGGGACTCCGAGGAGCCTGAGAGACACAAGCTAATGAGCTGAGTGGTGGTGCTGGTGTTTAAACTGTAGTGGGAACAAGTCTCTAAAACTAATTCAGGGATCCATAAAACAAACACATAACACATCAGTCATAAATGCAGCTAATTAGCCTTCTACTTTTATAAAGCACCTGCAGTCTGTCTTTGTATGCAAGCTCATTTTCACAGCTACCTTTCTTAGTGCCTTACTGGTTCTATTTCCTTCCCTCTTTGGAGAACACGCAACCCCTGGTCCACCTGGCATCGCTCTGTGTTGCCCCTGTGATCGATCCCTTTACTTTTACCCCACCTGCCTCTACTTAAAGCCTTTCCCCTCTGGCGAGCCACCAAATCTCACACACCACTGAGTCCTCCACAGTGCCTGTCAAGCCTGCTGACTGCTTTGCCTCCGGAGCTTTAAGAAACCCTGGAGGGGTGTGTGTGTGTGTGTGTGTGTGCGCGTGTGAGCAAGGGGCTGAAAGGCTGAGTTTCAGCCTCTTGATCTCACAAACAGAGCGAACAGAGATGTGTTTAAAGCAACCACTCGTTGGCCCTTGTTGCCTGTCACTCAAAATCAATATGCTGACAAAATAGACAACACTTTTCTCAGTGTTGCACCAGGAGCATTCCTGTTATAGCATGAATGACAAAGCAGGCAAAGGTGAACTTGTCCAAATAATTGTCAGGGTTTCAGAGGAGAGTTCCAAAGGCTTTTACATGAACTCACCTCAAAACACATTTGAATTCCACAGCTTCACTTATTATCACTAAGGAGTGAACTAATCTCACCACCGAGAGGCTGCCAAACAGGGTGAAGAACAAAGAGATGCGCAATATGACAGTAATTTCATAGTGAAAGGTCCTCTGTGCCACCGAAGCAGCAGCAGCTTTTGTGGGAAATTGCTTTTTTGTTTTCCGAGCCAGAGAATGGGGCTTTGAAGCCCTGAGCCTCAGGAAATGCACTTCACCAATGACTGCACAATCAGGTCTACTCGCACGCTCTCCCTCTCTCTCTCTCCCTCTCTCTCCCTCTCTCTCCCTCTCACACACATGCCACAGCTCCACTGAAAACAATGATGGTCCCCCTACTGTCTGTTCGTCACCCTCTCTCTCTCAGGTAGTACGGCAGTGCGAGAGCCATAGCGGTTCACCTGTGTGCGGGAACACACTCACCTTTTCTTCACGCCAAAGCGACGACCCCACTGCAGCCACCTGAGAAACACATGCACAAACACAGGGCTCAGAGTCAGCTCTAACAATCAATTAACACACAAAGCAGAACATGCAGCCTGACACACTGCTCTCCACAGCACAGCATAGCATCACTGTCACTGAGCCCAGAGCATTATGACAATGACATTGCATTATGCTACAGTAAACAAGTGACATCTCTTATCAGCACTGATTTCCTTACCACCCTTTTTTTTAAAAATCTTTTTCCAAATCTGCGATGTTTTGTTGTGGAGCAAGCACTGAGTCTGACGATCTGGAGCTGGGTCAATTAGCCTTTAAAAAAAAGAATGGACTGACAGAGAGCAAGAGAGAGAGAGAGGGAGAGAGAGAGGAGAGAGGTGATGTTGTGGAGAGTGAGAAAAGGAGGCGGGAGAGAGAGAGCGCACAGATCCAGTGGAAAAAAAGGGGGGAAAAAATATGACGCAGATCCAGAGCAACTTCTCTCCAGCCCGCCGTACCCGGAGAGGGCACAGTCGCCATGGCAACCACAGAGCAGTGATAGCTCGCTGGGGCACACAAGGCACAGTATTATTCTGTCTTTCACTCGCTGGAAATACACAGCTCCAGGCAGCCAGGAAGCCAGGCACACACACAGACAGGCAGGCAGACAGGCAGGCAGGCAGGCAGACAGACAGACAGGAGTCTCACATTCAATTAACTCCACTGGCCCAGGGCCCCACATTCCAGCCACCTGTGACCAACACCAAGGACTGATTGATCATTAAAGGTCAATCATGGATCGGGCTGAAAATTCATCCTCAAACCTTGGCTTTGATCAAGTCAGATCGCTGCAGACGTGGGAATGAAATAATTAAATTATGAACTGACTACATTATGGCCATAATTGTAATGGCAACTTAATTATCAAGAACAAGCATTAGTGACATCACCAAAGAAAGAACACAATGTAAAATTTCCTTAATTAGATTCTGTCAAACATTGTGTTACTCTGCAAGTAACCCATACAACATGCATTGTTTTGCACAAATGTTACATTTCAACATACAACAGCCTTTCAAATGTGAATGCTTCTGCTGATGTTGGCCAATGCCTTTGTACTGTGTTTATATGTAAATATGAGTATTATGTCTGACTGTGTCTATTTATTATGGGTATACTCTCCAGTGTTTTCTGGGTGTTGCAGCACCAACTAATGAAGTACATCCATTAATCCTCCTCTCTTCTGTACAGCTACTTTTCACTAACAGAGTCAGTGACCATATATGCAGTCAGCACTCATTATCCACTGCACTCTTTCTAGGCTGCAGGGTGACCTACGCTGAGGGAGCAGGGTAGAGACTAACAGGAACAGAATGATACTTGCCTGAAAAAGTCCAAACTACATCAGTGCATCTCAATGCAGTTCATGTAAGGAGGACATCAAACTCAGCCCAGCATGCGAAGGGACAATGGTTCTGGTCTTCAGAGATTTTTTCTTTTCACTTTTCACAAAGAACAAATGTAATCTCTAAAAACATTGGTTCTAGCCAAAAGGATATGAGGCATTGTGCTGTTTTTATAGTTTAAAGAGCAGGATCTGTTTCCTGCCAAGAGAAATAAGATAAAGCTGCAAAGGCGAAGGAAAGAAGAAGAAGGGGGTGGGGAGCATGAGGTCTGTGAATTTTCTTCATACCTTACAGTCTTACCTTGTCCCAGCAACACCAGTGGAAATATCTTTAGTGCCGCCTTAATGATGAGAGTATGAAGGAAGGCGACCCACTTTATTGTGCCATGTCTCTATGCAGCCAGCTGCCACCGATGATGTTCTGGCCCAATTTAAACGTCTTCTGAGCACGAACATGCAAGTACGAGCAGGTGGGCGGCTTGTTGGCAGGAACATGATGCAGTGCAGCTGTAGTGACTTCAGCCTCCTCCAATAATTAGCCTTAATGGCAGAACAATGCAGTCCATCAGTTCCTATACAAACATCCTCCAGGCCTTCACTGGATAAAAGAAGAAGAGATGTGAAATTAATAGAAAACTGAATATTTGCAGCAGTTTTATTATATGGATTATTACTGTGAGGCCCCCTGGAACCATCTAGGCCTTTAGCAAGGGGCAAATGATTTCTGTGAACTAAAACTGCATGCACATTTTGTTTCATTTTTATTCAATGGCTATTTTATACTAAAAGCAAGTGCTGCAGTATTATAAAAATTTCAGGTTTGTTTGGAAACAAAGTATTACATTCTTAAATTGGGATGTGCAGAAGAAAAAAAAAATCAGCCAGATCTGTTTTTCTGTGGGGTCTATGTAGATACAGATAAGCAAGTTCTCTCCACTTTGGGCCTTCTGGAAGTTCTGTCACGGTCTGTTAAATGCTTCTAGTAAATATAAGTATAAATGAGTGTAACTGTAGACATAACCTGTAAATCGTCTGCACCCATGTCTTATGAATTATGTCTACAATTAATGCCCAAAGAAATAATTATACCGACTTTTCAATAATAACAGACTCGACTAGACTTTATTTTAAAGTGAACATGAAGGATAAACTCACAGGTAGAGAATGGAGGTGGGTGGTGATGCACTGAGGGTACAGAACACCCTGCCAAACACTGTTACCTGAGGAAGCAAATTCTCAGTTCAGTGCCCAACCAGAGGCTCTACATAATTTAGTCCATCAAGTGCAATTACTAGATTAACCATTAATTAAATTGTGTAAGACGAGTAAATATCACAACATCTGTGTCTAATTCATTAAAAAATAATCAGGTTTAAAGGATTGCCTTTCATAAACAGTGCAATCACACACTAGAACCAAATGAGAAGGAATCAGTGGTGAAGGATAACAAGATGCAGACTTTGACAGAACTGACTCTACTAAATGACTCCATTGCTATGTAACTATAAAATGAGGCTCTCTGGAGGAAATTAAAACAAGTAAGCTCTTGACCATCAGCTTGTTTTTCCATTTATCGCCACACTCGTATGTGCTGAGTGCACCAGTTCTTGGTGGGTATACATACTTCTGCTGATCAGAATAACACAAACGTCACAAATCTTTACTACACCCTAAAATAAAGGTGACACAAAGTATTCTTTAAGCAATAGTAAAAATGAGTACTTTTGGTTTCCAGGAGAACCCCGTTTGTAGAGATTCGAGTGTGAAGCACCATTTATAAGTATAAATAAAATGTATGTACCATTTATTCTTCCAACAATTATAATATTAAATAGAGGTTCTTAAAACTTTGACTTTCTTCCCACTCCCTAGATTCCAAGTGTCTTATAAATTAGATCATTTATAACCATGGAAATTAAAAAGCGGTTTTCTTTAGGGAACCAAAGTGGCATTACACAAAAAAATACAATTTCAGCAGCTCCCCTATTATAGAAAGTGCATTACTTGGGAGGAGCTTTTTTACATTTAAATTTATGGCATTTATCAGACGCTTTTACCCAAAGCGACTTCAATTCTCTAACTACAGGGGACAGTCTCCCTGGAGCAACTTAGGGTTAAGGGTCTTGCTCAGGAACCCAGTGGCTCAGTGGTTTGCTGAAGGTAGGACTCAAACCCATGATTTCTTAGTTTGGAGGCAAGTATCCACGGAGCCCCTTTCTGTTACAACAATGTTCTCTTAACATTAGCTTTCTCGCTTGCTTGTTGGTGTTCAACCTGCATTGGTGACTTTAATCACCCAGGTGACCTGTAAGACACGGATACACAAACAGCACGAAAGAAACATGACAGAGGAATAGGGCTGGGTATCGTTTGAATTTTTTCGATTCCGGTTCCACTTAATCAACTCCGGTTCTTATCAATTGCACAAAGGTATAAAAAACAAAAAAACAAACTGTTTAAATAAAAGAAATTTTATGCAGAATTATTCAAATCAAACAGTCAACTGTTTTGTTAACAATAAATGCAATTCTTGTTGAGGAAAATTAGCCTATCTGCCTTTTCTGGTAGTATTTGTGATTAAAGCTGGGATACACTGATCCTTTTTCGGATTCAGCTCCCTCTGAGTCACTCAGAAACTGACCCGGATCTGTGAGTCACTTGAGTCACTATTGACAAATTGAAAACAGTGAGTTCAGCTGAATTGCTTGAAACGTTTTTCAAAAGAAAGTGAAGTGTCATGCATGGCAGCTAGTGGCTCAGATCTGGCTCCGAGTTAGCCAATGGATAGCCGACCTGTCTCTGAGCGGCTCAGATTTGGCTCTAAGTGGCGAATGTTAACCGATGGATTCGCTCATGACTCGGCTGACCCGTCTCTGAGCGGCTCAGATCCGGAGAAAGTTAAGGAGCGCTAACCTGAATCAGGCTCTGACTTTTGCTAGAAGACCACTAGGATCCGGTTCAACGGAGATCTCGGATTCGTGATTTATTTAATGGATCCGCTCCGGGTGATTCACCCGGATGAGTCGTGAATCGCTCGGCTCTACAACCAAAACAGGTCCTGGCAGATAACCCACACACGTCATAGCAGATGCAGTGTTTAAGAACCGATTTACAGAACCGAAAAAAAAAAAAGAGTGGGTACGCGGTACCGGGTATTTTCGCATCGGTTCTTATTTGGAACCTAATTTCAGATCCCATTCCTACAGAGGAACTAATGCAAGGTTAAAAAAACAAAAACAAAAACAAAGGAACTTCCATTCTGTTGTTCCACTAAATATATTAATTCAAGTGTTTCCAATGACCCATGTCTATTTATTTTCACAAACTTTCAAGCATTTCAAAGACGTATAGGTACCATGTACAATTTCACAACTTCAAGAAAAGAATAACGAATTATTTCTGGAATGACTTTGTTTTCTATTTAAAAGGTTTGAATCTAAGTGAGAAGTTCCCATGTATCTAAACAAAGCTAACAGTAAACATGCACACAAGCACATACTAGAAAGCACAGGAGTGATATTTTCTCAAGAACAGAGATTTAATACAAACAAAGTCACAGACATGTACAATGTGTCAATCAAGTTAAATTTCAAGAGAATAAGCAGCTTGAAATTCTCCACACTGGCACTACTGCTGGCTGAGTCCTGTGCAGTCAGGTCTGATCCACAAATCTATTTACATTTAATGAACAATTTCCAGCCATGCAGTGCTACTCGATCCTCCATCACAGTTTCAAGCCCTTAATGTCCTTTTAATGGTGGCTGCTATAAATATGCTGCGATTTTCCTTTTTCTACTCCATTTCTGAAGAGTCAAGCTCATTGAGGAACTTCTGGCACTTGGCAATAAGGATATTAACTGCCTCACTGACCAGGATGTCTGGTGGTAGGATTCCTGTTGACTCCACTGAGACTGAAAGAGAAGCAATTAACGTAATTAAAAGAAGAATGATCACAATAGTCTGACCATGCATGCTTGACCATTATTAAGAACTTACATATGAAGTGGTCCCGCACTCTTCCTAGTTTCACCAAACTCTTCAGGTCTTCATGCCTGAGTATTTCTCTGCTACAGGTGTCTAAGCGACTGTTGACCACTTTGGCCACCTGTCTTCCTAAAACGAATAAGATGTACCGAAAGTCATTTATGGTGCCTTTCCACTGACACAATAACCAGACTGCAAACAAATGTTTTTCTGTTACAAAGTGGCCGCATATGAACGTACTTAAACACTGCTTTTAATTAAGTCAAAAATGTTGCCATTTTAAAACAGAGTGACACTTTTGTTTAAAATAACTAAGGAAATACAAACAAACGACTGGCAAAGAACAAGCACTACTATCTATTTGGACTGAAGATACATTTCATTGGGATTTTTCTAATTCTTTGAGAAAGACCACAATAACAAAAGTGTCTCTGCCAGAAATACTGGCCATAAACTGTGGGGAGGGAATTGTGCTCCCAATATGTCTACAAGTGGTTGGAATACTACTTAGGAATTAAATGTCTTTCACTGGAAGTAAGGTCCTACCATCAATGTTCTCAATTTCCATGACTCCAGGTGAGAAGCATCGCTTCAGTCTCTCCGCTTTCTCTCCTTCAACAGTCTGCAATAACGTGATCTCTGGAAGTAGTCTGTAGCTCGCTGTGGCCACTGGGGAAAACTTGGCATGGTCTTTGCCTGCATATGGGAAAGGAAAGTGTCCAATAAGCTCCAAATTGTGATGGTCAGCCGTCCACATTCTTTTAACCAGTTAGTGCATAACTATTCTTTTTAAATAAAACAATGTCACAATATTCATATATTCTGAAAAGCAGGAACATATAAAAAAGAATCAATGATTCCACATTTATAAAATACCCACCAAAATATCCACAAAATCCTCATAGAATATAGTTTTGTTGATTTATTTCTTGTAATTGATCACAATTGCATTAACTGTCATATTGCCCAAACCCATTTATACTAAATGCTACCTTTACTTAATAAAGCTCAGTTATTCACCTATTCCTTTAACGCAGTGCATAACTACGTCAAGCTCTTGTCCTGGCCGAAGCTGTGCCAAGAGGATGTCTCCAAGCACAGGACCAATCTTAGCATCAGCAAATACATCAGCCTGGTTTCCAATAGGTACCCATGTTATGTCCTTGGAATAGACTGAAAAGTGATATTAAAAAGAAAGGTTTAGTCACTTAAATCAACAAAACACTGACTGAACAGGCATTCACCTAACTATACAAAAAATTCAATTTATTTCAAATTATGAACAGATCCCCACATGAAGACCTTTGAGTGGTATGTAATTTTCAATGAACAAATATACAGGGATGCACCGAATATCGGGTCACCATACATTTTTTAACATGACCGAAACAGTGATGACGCAATCGACAACCGCAACCTGCACGTGTCAGATTGGAGTCTGCCAGGTGGGCGCATTTCGATATATCTAAGAAAGACACACAGAAAGCTATCTGTAAAGTGCACAATGTCAAATTTTTTAAAGGGAGTGCATCCACAAAGATGTAAGGATTAATTTTTCATATAAAATCAAAACATCACGATCGCCAGAAGAGGCAAGACCCTTGGAGCACACCCACTTAGTCTGTTTTTGAAAAGGCAAGAAAGTTTTCCAGTGATTGTAGTTAATAAATGGGCTGTGCCTGTCTTTAATACACTATTTTGTTATAGGCCTACAGAGAATGTTTTATTTAACAGTTTTTAAAGCACTTGTTCTGAATTTACTTTGTTCAGGCACTTCGTTCAGAATATTAAAATGCACTTTAATTCACTTGTTTTGTGAGAGAAGATAAAGAGCTTGCTCTTAGGCTACACATGAGTGAGGCCAAGTAAAATAATTGTCTGAATGCTAAATAAATCTTTTCATATTTTGTAACAGATTTATTCTTTGAACCAAGAATATTAATTTATGCAATTGCAATGCTTGACTTTAGTGAGGCAAGTATACACAGTCCCCGCCATAAACACACTATTACAAAAAATGGTATAACAATTAATTTTGGTGTTTCGGTTCTGCATTTCGATGTATCCCTATAAATAAATGATTATGTGAAACATCAAACATCAGTTTCCTATGTATTTATATTTATTTCTATAATCATATACATATATAGTGTTTGTCTTGTCTTCAGGCTACTTACAGATATTATGTTTGTCTCAATTACAACAGAGAATTTCTATCAAATGACAACATAAACTTGTAAGTGCAATAGTTGCCATCTTATATTATACTTTGGGCTCTTCATTCTACAGGACAGCAGAGCACTTGAGACAGCACTGAATTACATGCAAGTCATTTTGCTTCATCTTCCTACCCATATGATTCAGGTACAGTTCTTTGGGATCTGATGAGTCTTTGGAGGCCCTAGGGTTCCAGGTGCATTTGATCTTCAACTGAAGCTGAACCGTGTCAATCTCTGTGCCCTCTTCATCTCCTAAAAGATCAAACCAATGCAAAGTAATTTTAATTTGAAATCAGTGAGTCAAAGCAAAAACACATAAATCAATGAAAAGCATGTTATGGCTAAAACAATAAAATGATTTTTAAAAAACCCTCACCAACATTTCTGTACTCAAAAAGACGAGGATCAGCTTTAATGGGTATCAGACCAAGTCTGTGGGCTAAAATCTCATCCTGAATGATGGATGTGTTGTTGTAAATGAAAACCTTCTCAATTGCCATAGTTGGAACCTAAAGGTATAACAATCAGAAAAAAGAAGACATTGCAGTAAAGTTCTTGGTTCTTTACTACTACTGTTTTCTAATGTAAATACTAATGGACATCCAATTAAGCAATGGAATACCTCAGCAAGCAAAATCCTACGAAAAGCATTTGCAATGGCAGCATCTATTCCAACCATGTCAAACTCCAGAGTATCTTCATCCATGTGCACAATATCGAGCCTAAAATTCTGTAATAGATGAGGAAGCAAATGAAAAACCAAGACAAAAATAGAACAAAATATTATGCAAGCAGTAGTAGAAAAGTACTTAATAAATAAGTAAATAAATAATGATTAATGGGGCAGCTGGTGGCTTAGTGGTTAGGGGGTAGCCTCTTCTATCAGAAGGATGTGGGTTCAAATACCAGAACCACTAATGGCACCACTGAGGTAGCCGGCCCTTGACCAAGAATGGGTTTCACATGGTGCACACTGTATGGTGTCTATGTTTGACTGTAAGGGACCCCTTTATTTTATTTTAAAACCTGATGATACCTCTTTGAATTTCCGAAGATCCCATGTGTCATCATAACCTGGATAATTTCCGGGGAAATTGGTAGAATGCACCTGAAGAACAATCGAAATCAAAGATGTAAACAGGTATACTAGTTAAATGAACTGAAAACGAGTGTTAAACCCCAATAACAGTGGAGAACAGACTGCAGCTCCTGTCAGTGTGAATGTAAAAATGCCTTCCCCTTTCCTCAGCTAACGCTGTACCCACCATTCCTCCTCATCGTTTCTGTTACACACCGCACAGACTGAAACTTAACTACAAATTGAAACAGACAGACTCACATTCTTAACTCCAAATTCACCCAAAATCACTCTATCGCGGATCTCATCCACGTTTCTCATGGGTGCCGCCATCGTCCCTGCTCTTCTTAGACTCTCTGCACGCCAAGTCTTATCTCCTTTTCAAAATAAAAGACCCTGAAGCCTCTTGGATGCAATTTTTAATTCCAGGTAGAATATCACAGTTCAGATTGTCAGGCCTATAGAGTAACATTTGTCATTCTGCTTACTACTTACAGTTATTTCTTCTACGGGACAGACAGAACTGAATTATATACAGTCACTTTGCTTCATGTACTTTCCCATATGATTCAGACTGATGAGTCTTTTGAGGCCCAAAAGAACAGCATGTCCTGGCTAAAACATAAAATAATGATAAAAAAACCCCTTCACCAACATTTCTGTACACAAAAAGATGAGGATCAGTTCTGATGGGTATCAAACCAAGTTTGTGGGCTAAAATCTCATCCCTAATGATGCTTATGTTGTAAATGAAAATCTTCTCAACTGCCATAGTTGAAACCTAGATGTGTGAACAAGCAGAAAGCAAAAGGGCTTGGTTATTTACCACTGATCATTGTGTTTTCCTAATTCTAATAATTTACTTACAATTAAGCAGTGGGATAACTAAAAATTGGAGACCATTGAGTCGAAGCTTAACTGGAGGTTAGTAAATCATTAGTAAAACTTAGAACAACACAAATGTTTTTTTTTATTACGGGTAGAATATTACAATTCAAATGTTATGTTGTTTTTGAACGAGTAATTATATTTCTGAGGTGACTTTTATTCTGTAGACTGTTATTAGGCGCCCTTTCAGTCAATGCAATTTTGTAACGTGTGTGAGGGGGGAAAAACCCAAAACAACAACAAAACATAATTGAAGTACGCTTTATTTGTTGTATACATTTGATTTAACACCCGAACTGCCTTTGGAATCTTAAACCAAAACCAGAAAGCGCTGTACTTATCTGTTTGAGTCATTTTTTTCTGTTGGAAGCGACAGAAGAAGGGATGGACGACAGCTATGAGAGAGACCAAAAGTTTGGAGACAACCAAGACTCATTTAACGGCAAAACACCTCAGGATAAACAAGATATGGACGCTGAGGTAGACACTTGCTTCTTATATGTAGTTTACGGAATTTTCTGTGTTACGGAAATTTTCAAAATGTCATTGGTAGCTAACCTATCTAGCTAGCTAGCCAAGCAGTTTAAAGTTAAGTAAAGTAAAGTGGTCCCTTATAGTCACACATAAACACCACAGTGAAACTCCTTTTCTGTATTTAACCCATTCACCAAGTGAAGCAGTGGGCTGCCACTTGGCAGGAGCAGTCTGTGGGGTTGGGACATTGCTCAAGGGTAACTCAGTGGTCCCATTAGCAGACCTGCGATTCGAACCCACAACCTTCTGAGCATCTGCCTAATCAACAGGCCACCAGTTAACCTGTTAGCTAGTTTTAGTGCAAACAGCCACATAAGCAAGTTGACAAAATTCTAAACTTCTTATACACTTTTCTTCAACTTGTAGTGTGTCACAGCTTTAAGCTGCTTGTCAAGATTTTTTAAGTATAGAATTAGTAAACTGGTAGTTAGGGAGTCACCCCTACGATCAGAAGGTCATAGGTTTGAATTCCAGAACTTTTAGTGGCACTGAGGTACACTTGAGCAAGTTACTGTCTCCACATACTGCTCCCTGGATGCTGCCCACTGTTTCACTTGGCGAATGAATTATTGTCTCTTTCATAATAATCAGAAAACTTCTCATTGCTTAGGCTGTGCTATGACTGCACAGAAACACAGACCTAAGAACAATTTAAAGCCTAAATAAATCCACTAAAAAGTAGAAAAACCTCAATATGAAATGCTCTGATATGTACATATGCTATGATTGCACAGAAACACAGACAGAAGAACAAAATAAAATATAAGGTCTAGAAAAATAAAATTGTAGAAAAACCTACAATAGATATACACATGGTTCAACTGCACAGACATATATAGACACAGACATAAAACAATATTAAATATAAAGTCTAGATATTCCAGGAAAAAATCTGGAGAAAATCCTATGAAATACACTATGAGATGTACATAAATGCTAGGTATCAATACTATAGAAAAGTAACTTACTATTTATTAAATTACTATTGATTCAGCAGGTGGTTAGGAGTATGTAATAGAGATAAGTTGTATATGTGTAATATTGGTAGTCATATTTTTCATCGGAAGACTGTTGCACGTAATAAAATATTGCACAAAATTGAATGATTTAGCAACCATTTAGAAACCATTTTAGTCACATGATACTGCACTTGGTAAGACCATATTTATTTAAACCATTGTGTTTTTGTTCTGTCACAAAGCCTTCGCTACCTCTTAGGAACTTTTATCCCTATATTCGCTGTGCACTTTGCACTGGATTCTACATCGATGCCACTACCATCACCGAATGTCTTCACACATGTGAGCCCCAGTGCATACTGACTACTACAGTAATACTGAGATGAAATATCAAATACTAGTGACACTAATAAAGTGTTTGTCATGTAATAAACAAATGCATTTCTTCTTTCTTGCAGTCTGCAAAAGTTGCATTGTCAAGCACTTTTTCTACAGCAACAAGTGTCCCAACTGTGACATAGTCGTCCATCAAACTCAGCCACTGTACAATATAAGGTATCAGCACATAGTATTGCTGTTTTCTTTCCTTGCTAAAGCATTATAACAATCTGGATGGGAGTGTGGTTTTTAGTTAGTTTAAACTACATGCAATATGTGGCCAACCATGTATAGCCACTTCTTTCCCAGTTATGCTTTCCCATGTTTTCCTTATTTCTTCTGTAATGTTAAGCTTAGTTATTATTATCATTGTGTTTGAGAAATTTGAGAAAGGTGCTATATAAATAAAACCTATTATTATTATTATTATTATTATTATTATTATTATTATTATTATTATTATTATTATTATTATTATTGTTAATTGTACATTTATATCTAATGCCTAATGTCTAACTAATTCTCTGCTTGTTATAGACCTGACCGGCAATTGCAAGATATTGTTTATAAGATGGTTCCAACTTTAGAGGATGGTAAGATGTTCTGTGCACTCGACCAATTTCTGTGTTTTTATTATAAGTTACAATCACAAAATTTTTGCTGTGTTGTATTAATGTTCCATGATGACTGAAGTGTGCAAAGTATGTTTTCTAATTTTAACCCCCAAGCGGAGAGGAGGCGAATGTGTGCATTTTACGAGGAAAAAGGACTTGTAGTTCCAAAAACAGGTATGCTGAGTTTATTGGTCTCTTCAACACATTCTAATATCTATTGTGCTGTTTAAGGAGAGACTTTATGTTCTTCCCCTTTTAGTGGCAATCTCAAACACCTTGCTTCCAACAAAACCTCAGAAACGGAAACAGAAAGATCTGACAACACAGTCTGTTTTTACAATTCCTCCAGAACTAGACGTATCTCTGAAGCTAGAATTTGTTGGGTGAGTATTCTTGCTTTGTGTCTAATTCCTCTTGTCATGTATCTCACCACTAGATGGAAGCAGTGAGATCCTTGATGAGTTCTGTATTGTCTTATCATTTGTATATCTAATGTTTTTGTCTGTGTTTGTGTTTAATTCACAGAGCAGAGGAAGGCATTCAAAATTATAAGGTATTTTTATTTTCATATGGCACTTGTAAAACAGTAATGCATTTTGATGATCTGTTGATATTTGTTATTAATGGTCATAATTATTCTGCAGCCTCTTGAGAGGAAGTTTGTGCGTGTATCAGGTGAAGCTACTATCCGCCATGTTCAACTGTTTATTAGAAGAAAAATGGAGTTGAGTCCAGATTTAAAGGTACAGCAGCATGATTTATAATTCTTGGCATTCATTTACATTTACAGCATTTGGCAGACAGACGCTCACACAGTTGAATATATTTCACCTGTATTCAGTTGAATACAAAAATCTTCATTCATTTTGAATTTGATGCCTGCAACATGTTCCAAAAAAGCTTGGACAGTTTACCACTGTGTTGCATCACCTGCCCTTTTAACAACACTCAAAAAGCGTTTGGAAACTGAGGACACAAATTTTTGAAGCTGTGTAGGGTAATTCTTTCCCATTCTTGCTTGATGTACAACTTCAGTTGTTCAACAGACCGGGGTCATTGTCATATTTTGTGGACTGCAGGAAGGCCAGTCTAGTACCCGCACACTTAACTAATAAACCACACTATTGTAACACATGCAGGATATGGCTTCGGCTTGTCTTGCTGAAATAAGCAGGGACATCCCTGAAAAATGACAGCATATGCTGCTCCAAAACTTTTCAGCATTAATGGTGCCTTCACAGATGTGCAAGTTACCCATGCCAGTGGCACTAACACACCCCCGTACCATCACAAATGCTGGCTTTTGGGTTGATAACATTCCGGATGGTCCTTTTCCTCTTTGGCCTGGAGGACACGACACCCGGGGCCAGAGAAGCCGGCGGTGTTTCTGGGTAGTAGAAGTTGCTTTGCATGGAAGAGTTTTAACTTGATGTAGCGACGAAATGGGTTAACTTTCTGAAGTATTGCTGAGCCCATGGCAATATCCTTTACAGAATGATGCCGGGTTTTAATGCAGTCCTGCCTGAGGTCATGGTCATCCAATGCCGCTTACGTGCAGAGATTGCTCCAGATTCTCTGAAGCTTTTGATTATAATCGGGACAGTAGATGCTAAATTCCTTGCAGTTTTACGCTGAGAAACATTGTTCTTAAACTGCTGGACTATTTGCCCACGCAGTTGTTCACAAAGTGGTAACCCTTGCCCCATCCTTGCTTGTGAACGACAAGAACGACGAGTTTTTTGCGGATGGTCCTTTTTCCAATTAACCTGTTTAGGGCTGCAACAACTAATCGATAATAATCGATAATGAAATTTGTTTGCTTTTATAGTCAACGAATGCTTTTATCGATTAGTTGGGCTGCTCAAGTTACTGAGGAGCGCGACCACAAGATGCACAAATACACAAAGATACACACAGATACACAGCTGCTCGCAATGGAGGTTACAGAAGCGTCTGCAGGAAAAAGCGTGCGTCCCAAGTCCTCCATTGTATGGGAGCAATTTACATTAAACGCCCCTAAGAAGACGGTAACCTGCACGCTATGCAAGACCGAGCTTTCTTGGCATGGCAGTACCACAGTCATGCATGAACACTTAAAAAGAAAACATTTTGGTGTTTGGGGATGGTGAAACATCAGCAGGGTAAGTAAAAACTGTATCTTGTTGTTCTTCCTTAGAAACCAGGAGACGTTTCTGGATATCTTAAAGCAATGTATCTTTATTCAGATCTTTGCAGCTGCAGTCTTCAGAAAGTAGTCTGATTAGAACCGAGGCACATGAAGCTTATATACATCACCTGAGGGACAACCCCAAACAACGCATGCAAATGAAGTATTCAGGTCCCAGAGCCCACTGGGCAGACGTGACAAAGGACAGAAACTGGCCGACACCTTGGGCCTCAGTCCTAATCCAATCTTCACACCTAC
>JBBPDH010000144.1:15761187-15773773 GCA_037974565.1 Clupeocharax schoutedeni
GAGTGAGAGTGAGAGTGAGAGTGAGAGTGAGAGTGAGAGTGAGAGTGTGAGTGTGAGTGTGAGTGTGAGTGTGAGTGCTGCCCAGTGGATCAGGTTTTTTTTAAATGCTGTGTAAACTTCCTATCCAGTTTATTAGACACATCCAACCTGTTGGTGTTCTTTGCAGATGGGGATAGTTCATCTGATCCCACAGTTTTTTTTTAGTTCTTCTCTAGTTCATTAGTGGTCTCTGGGACACATTGACTCGATATTTTTGGGTATTGAACTATTCTCTTTGTGTGTGCTGTACAACACATACACACATTAGCATTCTGCTACCATGTCAGTGTCACAACTGTGTTGAGAATGATCCACCCTCCAAAAACTACTCACTGGTCCTGACCATTGGTGAACGGGGCAAAGAGGGCAAAAATGATGGAGAAAAATAAATGGAAACAGTTTGTCATTGTAAACTGCAAAGAACTAATAAAATGGACATTGACTGTTGAAATGGACCGTTTAAAGTGGTGTTTTTATTGTGTTTACATAGTAACACTGAATTTAAGCAAATGTGCATAACGTGGGGCATGTTGAACCCCGCAATGATTATTTCCAATGATTGTTTAAATCACTGTTTAATTCCAATTTAGTTAGCAAACACTAGGTTCATCTTCATCATCTTAAAGCTGTCAATAAGAAACAGTTAGTGTGGAGTGAAGCTATGTCATCCTTTTTTCATTGTTACAATCATTCACAAAATACAGTTAATTTATCGCAAATAACCTGTGACCCTGCAAATTATAGGAATAATATTTGTCTGTCTTGGCTGACTGCAAATGGTCCTGGATTAACATGGCAGCTGCACGCTTACTCATTCTTAGCTCACTCTTTACAGAGGTTAAATTGACGGTCAGTATGTTAACAGAATTATGTAAAATAAAAAATGTAAATAAAACATTCTTTAAAACATACAAAAAGAAGGTGACGCTTACTTATGCAGACTGGGACAGAAAGAGATTTGGAGGATTAAAAATAACCACAGTAACATTTTATCACAATTATTAAGTAATTTTTTATCTTAATGGTTGTTTCAGAGCTTGCCTGCCCATGTGACTGACCTTTGTTCCATATACATTAGGCATTATTCAATAATAGTGTACAATACAAACACACATAAATTATTATAATCCATATGTGGTACTACAAGAAATCACATATAAATCAGGCTTCGTACCATTGGATAATTTCTTGTCCTCAGCAACATTTTTACATTTTTATTTGGTAAGAAAACAACACTTTTACTGTGTTTTTCCCATTCTGCTTACAGTGTATAAATCCCCAGAGTATGAATCCCTAGGGTTTGACCTGACTGTGGAGCGACTGGTTTCCATTGGTTACCCACAAGAGCTTCTAAACTTTGTTTATGACCCTGCCTTCCCAACGAGGTAAATGACAAACACTTTTCTGTTGGTCTTAGGTACTGTAGTGTTACTGTGCACTTAATACAGTAAAAATAATTGACAAGGTTAATTAGTGTTTCAATATGTACCTCAAACACATTATTTAGCTTTATGGATGTCTACTTGTTCTTTGATTTGCCTTTTTCTTTTAACCACTTTTTCGTCATACAGTAATTAATACAGCATGTGTCTGAATAAATGTACTTTTAACATGAGATCTGTTTTTGGTAAAAAAAAAATTATAGGCCAATCTTGAGTAAGTTTCTTTCTGTAAATGTTTAATTTGAACAAATTCTTTTTACAGAGGCCTGGTGTTTGATACAATGTATGGCAATCTTCTGAAAGTAGATGCCTATGGCAACATACTGGTGTGTGCCCATGGTTTTAACTTCATGCGTGGGTGAGTAGCAGCGATTTTTAAGCTTGTATGCTTTATCTGTTCATATTTGTACCCAACAAAACATTGCATGACTTTTCAATATGGGCATTTGTCAATCTAGATACTAACAACATTGTATTTAAATATCTGAGATATTGCTTTTTTTTCTTTTTCTCTCTTTTCATTTGAGCTAGGCCAGAGATTAGAGAACTATATCCAAACAAGTTCATCCAGCGTGGGGATACAGAGCGATTCTACATCCTTAATACACTTTTCAACCTCCCTGGTAAGGGGTTTTATCTTAGATATATGTTCTAACAGAATTGTCAAGGGTAGCGGTTATTGACACGTAATCACCCAATTAGATACCAATTAGACTATGTTACAACTTCTTTACTCACTGTATTTTATTTTCCTCAGAGACCTACCTCTTTGCTTGCTTGGTTGATTTCTTCACCAACTGTTCCAGATATACTAGGTTTGTTTATATCCTTATTTTCAAGCCTGATGCTTAATTGTTACTTCAGTTTTTCAGGTTCTTAGTCATTTTATGATGATTGACCATTTTGTTTGTGTTGACCCCCATAGCTGCGAAACTGGATTTAAAGATGGAGATCTCTTCATGTCCTTCAAAAGCATGTTCCAGGATGTCCGGGATGCTGTAGACTGGGTTCATTTCAAGGCAAGAAAACCAAACAAAAACAGTTATTTTTGCTAGAACTGACCTTGCATGTACCACAGCAATGTACTGAACATATATTACTTTTGTCTCATTTCTTAGGGGTCACTAAAAGAGAAAACGGTTGAAAACCTAGAGAAGTATGTTGTGAAAGATGTGAGTAAACACACTTTGTCATTTTTAATACACATTACTCAAGGCTGTGCTATGGAGCCATGTTTGTTTTTAGTAATGTTGTATATTTGCTGTATGTCTGATTTCACCCCTCTCTCCAAACAAGGCCAAGCTACCGCTTCTTCTCAGTCGCATGAATGAAGTTGCCAAAGTGTTCCTGGCCACTAACAGTGACTTCAAGTACACTGATGTAAGGCATCTACATGTTTTTATACTTATTAGACAGCACTTTTTTATACTATTAGACCCTCAGCACTTCTTTGTCTCATTTTTAGGCTAGGTTTTGAACATGAATCAGCTAAAAATGTGTTCAGAATCAGAATCAGAAAACTTTATTTATCCCGAAGGAAATTGTTCACATCATGACTGCACACTCAGACAAGACATAACAAATTATGTTATGTATAACAAGTTCTATTATTATATAAGATTTTTATGTGATCACTTAGTTTTATGTGAAAATTGATACAGTATTGCAAACGTAGTCTGGAACCTTGATAACCTTGGAACCGGAACCTTGATAACTCAAAAATGCTCTTTATTGTTTTCTTTTAGAAAATCATGACATACTTGTTTGACTTCCCTCATGGTCCCAAAGTAAGTGTCACTATTATTTTTATTAAAAGTGTGTATACTGTTCATAAAATTTTGTATACGCTTGAAAATGAAGGCAGCAAATGTACATAGCAATTCAGCATCATATATCACATACACAGATCAACAACAACATTAAAACCCCTGACAGGTGAAATGAAGTGTACTTGTTACAGTGGCACTTGTCAAGGGTTGGGAGATATTAGGAAGGAAATAAACAGTCCGTTCTTGAAGTTGATGGAAGCAAGAAAATAGGCAAGAGTAAGGATCTGAGTGACTTAAAAAGGGCCAAATTGTGAAGTTTTTATAGACAGGGTCTGAGCATTTCCAAAAATAGCAGGCCTTGTGTGGTGGTCCTAGTATGCAGTGATACCCACCAAAAGTAATCTGATGAAGGATAACCAGTAGACCAGCAACAGGGTCTTCAGTAAGGAGTAAAGACAGAAAAGATACATGAAGTAGCATGAACTTAATTCAGTATGTATAAAATTGGACTATGGTTCAGCTTCCTGACCCAAACCCAATGAGGCCTGTAAAAATAGCAGGTTCTGACTGAAACGAATGGGTTTTTACTTTCTGGACCTTTGCCGACACACTGGATTAGGTTGGATCTTGAAGCTGCGGGTACAGGTCAAGTTCAGTCTTTAGTCTAATACCTATGCAGACCTGCCGGGTGTGTTTTGAATGGAGTTGAGCAAATAAGACAAGGTGTCAAATCTTTTCCAGATGGGCACACCTCATCGGCCTTGGCAGTCCTATTTTGACCTCATCCTGGTTGATGCTAGGAAGCCTCTGTTTTTTGGGGAGGGCACAGTCCTGAGACAGGTGGATACGGTATGTTGCAATCAGCAGACCACCTTTCCTGCGGTTTCTCAGAAGTTTGCCTATGTTCCATGGAGTACATGGAGTACATGAATACGATAATTGGTGTATTTGTTCTTACAGACGACTGGGAGGCTGAAGATTGGAACTTACACGGGGCCATTGCAGCATGGCATTGTGTATTCTGGTGGTAAGTGTAGTCACCTGTTAGTTATCTAGGGCTCATACCAGGGTTGTCTTGGGGGACAGAGATGCAATGTTTGTGGTGGCATAACAAGCACTATATATTGCACTATAATATTTAAAACATTTAAAAACAGAAGTATCCATGCTTAGTGTTTGTTGCTGGATGGTGGAAATCTGGTGGCCTAAGCAACCATTCTTGTGGGCCAGCATTATACAACTCCAATCTGTACAAAGCATCAGGCATCTAGATTCATTTATCATTTGTAGCTGCTGATTGCTGTTTGTATGTGCTGGAACATATTTGCACTTATTTTTGACATTTGGTTGTTTGAGAGATTTTTTTTACAATTGATAAGACATTTAAATGTATTCCCATAACGTGAGCATGTTTGTTTCTATAGGTTCTTCAGACATTGTGTGTGATCTACTGGGGGCGAAAGGGAAGGACATCTTGTACATCGGAGACCACATTTTTGGAGACATCCTCAAGTCTAAGAAACGTCAGGGCTGGAGAACATTCCTGGTGATTCCTGAGCTTGCTCAAGAGCTGCATGTGTGGACTGACAAGAGCTGTAAGCATCAGTCCATTTCTTAGGGAAGAGTAGTGTATAAAGGCTTGACATAGCATATTATTCTTGATTGTTTGTTTTCAAATCATACCAAAGAATCGCCCCACTATACAATAAGAATGGAGGTGGCAGTGTCACCACCATATGTGATCTTAAAATTTTGATAACACAATTTATTGGAACACTGCCAGGCAGTGAATTATAAATGTGTTTCTAACAAATCTCGTATGAGAGACTGGTGGATGGACTGTGAAGACCAAAGCCAGCAGTGTTGTTCAGGCTGGTCATCCTGCTCTCTTTTACAGCTCTGTTTGAGGAACTGCAAAGTCTGGATATTTTCCTGGCAGAGCTCTACAAGTAAGTATTGACTAGTGTGTGTCTGTGTGTGTCATTTGGAGACTGAGAGAACACAAGCCACTTAACATGCAGTTTAGAGTGTGCATTCCTTTCTATTTTAAGTGGAGCAACTTGCTACCTCTTTCACATTTTACTTGTCTTTTAGTGTTCCTCTTCTCTGTACTATTGCTTAATTCTTGCACAGTCTTACCCCTCATCTCTCTACTTCTCTACCCTGTTCTCTGTTCGCCTTTTTCTCTTTACAGGCATCTGGACAGCAGCAGTAATGAGAGACCTGACATCAGTTCCCTTCAGAGAAGGATTAAGGTTATAGACACTCTGCTCCTTATCCAGATCTAATAAGGCCTTTAGTGACAGACATTTTTTAGTTTTACTTCTGTTTAGTGTACTTCATTTATCTTCTGTCTGATGTTTTCAGAAAGTTACCCATGACATGGACATGTGTTATGGGATGATGGGTAGTCTGTTCCGTAGTGGCTCCAGACAGACACTCTTTGCATCGCAGGTGATGCGCTATGCTGACCTTTATGCTGCTTCCTTCATCAACCTGCTGTACTACCCTTTCAGCTACCTGTTCAGAGCAGCTCATGTTCTGGTGAGTTTAGATCACTCTACATTGTTGTATAAGTGTATGGATGAAGGATATATGAGCGTTTGTGTTTTTGTGTGTGTAAATCATGTGATATTCCCCGATCCTCCAGATGCCTCATGAGTCCACTGTTGAACATACTCATGTGGATATCAATGACACAGAGTCACCCATGGCAACACGGAATCGGCACTCCGTGGACTTCAGAGACTACGAGTGTAAGAGGCACCAGTTGACTCGCTCCATCAGTGAGATTCAGCCTCCTAACCTGTTCCCTCAGACTCCACAGGAAATCACACACTGCCATGATGAGGATGATGATGAGGAGGAAGAAGAAGAAGAAGAAGAGGAGGAGGAGGAGGAAGAATAGAACGACGGTAGAATTAGCAAGAATTAGAGTGAGTGTCCTCTAGGAATACGGTTACCGGGTTAGAATCAGTACATTCATCATAGCATTTATTATCCACAGATCAACTTTATTCTTGGATAATGTGAAAATAATATTTTTTCCATTGTCTATTCCAAATCTGATTATATTTGTAGAACTTTAATGGTGCCTTCTGTTGTTCTGGTTTGTTTGTAAGTAAGATTCACTCTTACTTGAGTGGATGCCTCACAGACCAAACTCATTTATCGCCTCACATGAGAAGGCAGAGTTTATTTGCAGAGTCAGCAATTTGTGACAACACATTACAAATGGTCCAGTTTGTGCAAATTTCAGTTTTTGTAACCGGTTACCATACAGTATGGTAACCGGAGCAAATATAGTATTTGCCTTATAGGGCTGGCATTTTCAGCAGAGCTTTTGAAAGCGGCATGCAACACCATTCCATGTGGTGGGTGAAACTGTTTGGAGCTTTTTGGAATTAAACCTTACTGCATGCTGAGGACTGTGTAATATGCCTAAATCTAACACAGTCAGCCAAAGTGTTCTGTGACCAGGGTTGTCAGATCTCCTACTGCAAATCGTTGAAACATACTTTGTGCAATTGAGCTGTACGCCTTTCAAGTTTAAAATTAAGTATGCATACAACGGTTTATTTTTCATGTGTCCTATGAGTTTTTTGAAAAGTTTTTGTTATTGTTTTGTTGTTATTGATGACTGCCATATTATATGCCTTTACTGAGCTGCAGCCCTAATTACTTTTTGAAAAATGCTTGGATTACTCAGCAACTGCGCTTAGCAAAACAGTAAGAATTTGGGCTACAGTGAATCTGGGCTTCTGTTTTATACGTCATGCACAGTACAGTGGAAGAGTTGTTCAGTTGCTGGAATCTGCAATCTACGTCTTTGAGTGTGTCAAAACACTGGATTTTTGTTTTTTTCAGTGAAGTTTTCAATATTGAACTGAAAAATGCTGCCTGAATACTGAATCTGGTGCCACTAAGTGTTATAGAGCTGATCAGAATGATCAGAAGTTTTTTTCCAGAATTTTCATTGTTCTGATTAAAAGCTGGTAATATACTGTAATGTGGACCAAACTAGACAGAATTGGACTGTAATCATTTAATGGCTGCTGGCTGTTGTGCTTGATTAGAGCTCAGACCCTGTGCCTCCTGTCATGCATCCCCTTTTTGGCCCTTGCGCCACAGGATACTGCTTGATCTGTATTTATCAAATATATGCAGATGTGAAATTGACTCTGCCATCAAACATGCTGGAATGACAACAGGGTGAAGTATTAGGTGAGCAATACGCATTGTTTGCATTTACTTTGGAATGAAAATTCTTTGATCAAACGGGACCTTGAATTGCCGTAACTGTTGCTTTGATATGTCGACTTGCTGTATACATGTACTGTTTGTATCCAGGAACATGTGCATGTTTTTCTATATACTGTCAAACAATATCAGTATTCCTGAATATGGAAAGTTAATTTTGCTGAACTTTGGATGGTTTGATCTAATAATCTTTGTTTTTACACCTGTGTGCAGGTTTATCAGTCATACTGGTTTGGAAGACAAGAAATGTGTCTCTGTAGGGTTTTTTTTGTTTGTACATGTGGAAAATGTTGACTCACCTTTGGTTTCATGAGTGACAGTGGTTTAAAGCAGTAAAATGTTTTATTTTTTTTTAAACATTTGCAAGAGCTTTTCTTCTTGTTTAAGAAGTGTGACTGCTGTATCACATAAAGCAAGTGCTTTTGTGTGTTGTTTCTCATCATTTTACGTTTTCTACAAATGGAACCTGTATTTGTGTGATGTTTTCAGTACATATGCTGAGATTGATTTCTTTTAGTGTTTTGTGCCTCCACAATCAGCCGTGTCCTGTCACGCCCAATCCACTGAGCACAGCTTGCTTTCAGCAGAGGTTTAAGACTTCATTTCAAGACTTCATTTCAAGACAGCACTTTCACCTCAACAGCTGAAAGAACCTTTGTGTTTTCATTTGCATGTTTCAAATGCAAATCAATCATATGACTACCTAGTTTGTGCAACAGCCTCCCTTAATTCCAGTGTAAAATTATGCCTGATCTAGTGCAGTCATGACTACACAATTACAAGCTTCATATTTTTTGAGGGATCGTTTCATATTAATTAATGAGGACGGATCTAAAGCATGTGTGAAATTCCTTGAAATAAAAATGATGTGGGAGATTATGTTGGTAATGTGTCTAAGGAGGTTCAGTTTTTGACCTTTTAGAATCTGGATATAAATACAACATGACTGTGATTTGAGAGCGATTGAGTTGCAAGGCTAAATGGGAGAACCATATTCAAAATGGTTAAGTGGTTTCCTCAAATGATGGATCACATTTCTGCCTGTTTTTAATTATTTTTGTTTTGAAGTTGTTATTTGCCTACTTTTAATTTTCCACAAGTGAAGAGGAGATGTCATTGGTAACGTATATAATCTGTAACCTTACTGTATAAATAAAGACTATTTTGTCTTACGTGATCTGACTGCTGCTTTGTTTCAGACACTTAAAAATCAATGTGCCAAAATGGTTCTTTGGAGCAGAGAAGAACCATTTTGGGTACTAGGGGAACATTTCAGTTGGCCTCTAACTGGCCCCCAGGGGCCCTCATATGGTCCATGTTTTTCCTCAGTTTATGTGTTGTGAATTGGGTTGGAGATATGGCCTGGCTGGAGGTCCTTGAGGAATGGTTTGAGGACCACTGCTTTAAAGAAAAACATTTTTAAACATGAGTGTGAAGAACCTTCGTTAAATTTAAAGAACTTCCTTGATATAAGGTTCTATAACAACCTGCCTTTTTACTTGAACAGTATGTTCAAGCCAAAGAGGCTTTGGGATCCTTTATTTGTACCACAATGTGATCAGCATGTAAAGTGTGTGTATCTGTGCTGAATGCATTATTGTCTTGGTATGAGAAGAATTTGTGTGCTGTATCGCCACCTGGTGGCCCCTTGACCAACCTTTCAACCTTTACAATTAAAAACTTTATAAAGGGTATTGTAAGAGCGGAAAAATAAAAAATGCAAAACAAATGCACCAATCAAGCAGTTGTCAAAACAGTCCTTTTATAATAGTAACATTCAGCTTCATATATATATATATATTTTTTTTTCTTTCTTGTTGATAAGTATAAAATACAACTCTTTTCTCAATGACTTCATAGCTTTTCTGTAGACATTCAAGATTCTGAGTAGCAGCATTATATGATGGACTCGAACCATATGTTTGAGCACCACATTTCTGAAAAAATTCCTCTGTTCTGTCCAAGGCGGGTCATGACAAATAAATGTACATTTGTAGAACATTACATTTCCCTCTGAGAAAATATAATTCCTTGCACAGTATGAAATAGACTAGAATATGCTGTTAGAGATAGATAACACAAAGCTCCATGACAGGACTGCTCAGTGATGCTTCTACAATTCATAGTTCACTCCTGTAGTTTCAGCATTCAACATTTCATCAGTAAGTAAAACTATTTCATTCCAGAAAGTGCCCAGTTCCACTATATTATCCATCATAATGGATCTGAAACACTTCTCAGCCCTGGTCCTCTGCCATCCACTGGTTAAATTTCTGTTTCCTGTTTCCAAGAGCACTTAAGAGAGTTTGTTGTTTTGTAAGTGATATATTTTCCTGATTGTCCCTGCTCAACCGATCCGCTATTGCACTGACAGCTACATAAATACTTAGGACTGAGGGCCCAGCTGTATCCCATGAGACTCCATTAAAGAACTCTTCAAACAGAAGCCCTTGAAGGTTTAAACCACTTACAGTGGAATGAACTGAAATATTGAACGATATTTCAAGGGAAAAAAAACATACCACCAAAATACTTTCCCAGTTGAGGCACAGACAAATATTAATAAATATATGTCTCATTTTTCATACATATATGTATCATATATCATACTATGAGAAGTCCCATGATGAGTTCTGCAAGGACATGCAATTTTGGGAAGATTTAAAAATGTGACATGAAGCAAGAACGTCACACGTCTGCCATTCTGGAGCTCTCAGTCAATGCCTGTTATTCTAAATGCAACATAAACATGCTAGAATTGTTTCAAACCAAAAACAAATTTGCGACAAGATTTGAAACATATGAACGCACTTCAAAAAAATGCTCATTGTTAACAAAAATGGTCCAATTTTCTTACAAAAACTGCAGTTCAGTTTGAGATACACATATACTGCATCTACTCAGTGTAAAATATGACAATGTATCTCAGATTTCAAAAGTGAAGTAAAAAATAAAGTACATGGAAAAATGCCCTCACATGTAAACATACTGAATGTTTTTGTACTGAAAATACTTTACATAGCACATCTGTACATGTGTAAGACACAGCCTTTGCACTGAGAATCTGTGAGGGAGGATATTTGCTGTTTTCTTAAACCTGACATCTGATGATGGGCTGAATGGTTCTGTCAGAGATATAAGCTGGATATTATTACGCTCAAAAGAAAACAGCACATCTTTAACACTGGAGGGCTGAACATGCTTTGATACTCTGTCCTTTCTTCCATCTTTGGTTGAGAAACTCTTCAGTTTTAGACTGAGAAGCCTCTTATCTCCATGGCTGACTAATGTGGAAAGGCTTGGAGGTATGGCCACTATGTGGAAAATGCATAGGGCTTTGCAATAGATATGAAGACACCTGATTCTGAGGGTGGCTACCTGCATCTGAAGACGACCTACCAACAATCGTATTTAAACCTTCATTAGCATTGATACATTCTGTCTAACTAGCATAACTGGATATCTTTTTCAGCTCCTTGTGTGTACATTTACAAGTCATAAAAATACTCACTACCCCCTTCCAGGCTTGAATCATCTAAAAGTGTCAGGAAGTAAATATGTAACAAGAGCAATGTGGACTGAGGCAGGAACACTGGTCTTGATATACTGCGGTCAGTCTCCCTGATTTCACTGAATATTTCAGTAATCTGCTCGAAACATCCTAAAAACACATTTAATTAAAAAAGATGTTACACATTTAAATAGTTTCCCTAAAGCTGTTACCCTTTCTTGCAAATACTGTATGACTAGACGCATTTCTCTTTAAATATAAATTCAAAAAATTAATTCCATTATTCTTGCCATGCCTATTTACTTCCACATAGTTCAGAGCACTCATAGCTTTTGTTCTACCCAAAGAACCGAGATAAGAAAAACTTTGATCAGTGCCAAATTAGGCTTGAAATTCTTGTTCCGTTTAGAGATAAAATGGGCCCACTCTTGGAAGCTTCTGTTCACCCAGAATGTGTATCACAGGCTAATGAAACCTGACATGAACACTGCACTGCCTTTTCCTTTTCCCTGCCCACCTCCTGCAGAAGCGACCGACTCAAATGCTTCTCCATTGCTGCATGTGAGTGTGTTTTGAACAGAAAGTGACTTAGTGAGTACAAAGAGGGTTGTCAGTACTAGTTCTGCCAGTCCTTGTGTTAGCACGTCCCGTGGTGTGGTGAGTGGTGTTTTACTGTGTTCCCTCTGTCCCTTGAAAAATCTGTGATAAAAAGTAAAAAATCAGAGGTTCACCGTATCCCAGAGAAGCTGCCCTGTGAAAGCTTCCCAACTGCTCAGAGGAAAAATTGTAGAGTAGAGATCATGGATTTCCTTTAGACAGCTCCATCACTGTGTGAATTGTGGTTGGGTTTGTGTGAGTTCTGCTGTTGGATCAGCAGCGAGGTGGACTCGCCTCCTGGTCCGTCTGGGTGTTCAGTCAGAGCCAGGTCTATCTTAGTGAACTCACTGTCAGTAGACTGTGGGGTCTTGTCCATGCGGGACGCCATGAGGGCGTTCTGATACTGCTGCCGGGTCACCTGCCATATAAAACAGAATCCAAGTCATTTCTAATCAGACATCTCTGTCCAGCTATTTTGTATGCTACTGAGTGCATACTTTAGTTCCTCTTTGTGTTTCTAAAACAGAGTATCAGGATCATAACTGTATCTTAGGGGCACCAGTGGGTCCAGTGATTTAAGGTGTCCAATCCAGGGCCCATCAGTGAGTACATTCGAGTCCTTAATAAGAACAAGCCCCCATGCCCCTCATAACATTACTATAACGGACTGAAACAAGACCATATGACATATCCAATCTCATATTTCAGAACATTGACTGTCATTTCATATCTTATCTGATTTCTTATCACATGGTGCTACACTACAGCTTACATTACTCTGATCACTGTTTACACGTTTATATATTACTCTGGTAACTGTTTACATTGTTTATATATTACTCTGGTAACTGTTTACATTGTTTATATATTACTCTGGTAACTGTTTACATTGTTTATATATTACTCTGGTAACTGTTTACATTGTTTATATATTACTCTGGTAACTGTTTACATTGTTTATATATTAC
>JBBPDH010000144.1:15775001-15791671 GCA_037974565.1 Clupeocharax schoutedeni
ATAGGAGCGGTTCAGGATACATTTCACTGTGTGTTGTACTTGTATGACTGCATGTGACAAATAAAGTATCTTGAATCATGCTATAGGTCCAGAAGCAACTGCCCTATTTGCACTCTCCAGTAGTTAATTTGACACTTAACCTGAAGCTTTCCCTGATGTTTGTATCTCAGTCAGAAACATTCACCAAAAAGGAGGAACAGGTCATTTCAAACCTTGATGTAGAGCAAGTCAGAGGTTGCTCGAACAGAGTAGTCTGGCACATAGATCTGCAGGAAGGCATTGAGCTGGTTGTTGCTGCTGCCCAGGGTTGGGGTAAGGGCTTCCAAGCGGTCGTTGCGGTTCAAAGAGTCTGAGTGGTTGAGTCCAAAAGGTCGCGGAGGTGACTTATTCTCTGTGCAGCAAACAGAAAGTTGTAAGGACATCTGTTAGTGATGGTGTAAACAACCAGTGCAGATGGTTATCATCAAGTCCTTCAGACGTCTTTGGTATGAAGACCACTGTCAGATGGAGGTATCTTCACGCCACCCTTGTGGCCTAATGGTGTTCTAGTGGCGTTAGGGCAAATTTTGCTTCGACTTCAACTTTCGGATTGTCTCGTCAATAAACATACAGGACCGGTTTTAAATATACACTTGTACTGAGTTGGCACTAGCTCAGACTTGAAGTAAATTTTAGTCCAAATTTGGTGCAATTTCAGAAAAAAATGAGCAGGGAATGAGGGGAGTTTTTAAGGGAAGAGTGTTTAATCAAATAAGATTATGCTTTTCACTACGTAAAGAAATAGTTCAAGAAGAGTCTTTAGGGAACCATTAGAGCAGCAGACATTCCACTGGTATGTAAATAATGGATTATATACATACCAGTGGAATGTCTGCTGCTCTACTGTGTCTGGGATAGTAGGTACTATCCCAGACACAGATGTCCATTAAATGTATTAGATAAACAGCTACTACAGCTAAAAGAAACAGTCAAAAGTGTGGGATTAAAAGCTTCAATTGATAGTCTAATGAATTCAAATTCTTTAGACTTTTAATGAGGAGTTCCAATCATAAGTTAAGCACAAACTGATCCTCTTTGCAAGAACTCTTAAAACTCTAAGGAGATTTCTGGAGTTGAGCTGAGTAAAAAAAAGCATTTTGCTAACTGGTTTTATTAGAACCAATGATATTATTAAAAAATTACAAAAAGGTATTTCTAATCTTGTGTATGCAATGAATTCAGGTGGACCAGATTTCAAGCTTCTCATCATGACCGAGGAAGAGAAGGAGGGAGTGAATTATTAAATGACAGGAGTTAAAGGACGGGTGTTTACCTGGAGATCCCGCAAGAGACTCTGCTCTGCTCACAACGAACGTTCGAGACAAGGAGAGTGGAACTAGAGAATAAACGAGGAAATAAAGTAGAAAGAAAGGAAGAAAGAAAGAAAGAAAGAAAAGAAGAAAGGAAGGAAGGAAGAAAGACAATAAAAGTGAGAATTGAAGGAATCAGTCCCCTATAGAGCAGTGGATATTTACCAGCAGGGGAGTGCAGGGCACAACCTGGCGTCAGGTAAAATATAACATGGAATCTCTCGTCTTCTCATATCTGATAGACATTATTTGAGATTCACCCTGGAAAATAAACTAAGCTGCCCAAGATAAACAAAGACAGATATAGCCCCACATAGAAATTCAAAACAGTTCAAAAACAGTATTCAAAACAGTATTTAAAAAAAATACTCAGATTCACCACAAATCAATCAATAAAAAATGTACTGCTTTCATGCTTGTGTATGTTTTTATACTGCCTCTTTCCACTGGTCATATTTATTTTGTTGCATAGATTTGATGATTAGGAAGCTACTGTGGTTCAAACAACAAAGTTGTGCTGTATTACTTGTTTTTCCACCAACTTAGCAATCAACAACTTCAACTCAGCCTGACATTGGGGTACAGTGTTTATAAGTAAGGTATAATTGTTAAAGAAAACAGTATGTGTTGGGTCTCATGCATCAATAGCAATTTAAAAAGACCAGCATTGTACTGATAGGTCTGGAAAACGGGTGATTGAGGCAAACATACACAGCTGTTATCCCAGATAATCATAAAAAGAACACCCCATAGGAGTAAAAGAGAGGTACCAGGGAATCAGATCTCAGAGCACTCACTGAAAATGGTCAAAGCTAATTATTTTACTTCTATCAAGCCCAGGCTCTAGCAGGGACATGGGTATAAGCTCAGCACTGACAGTACAAATGAATCTAAGATCAGCTGACTCAGGTGTCAGCAGGAATGAATGGCAGGTGTAGGAAACTGTGTCTAAAACTGTCAGGCAGAAGGCTTTCCAGAAGAAGTGAGGAGTCAGCACCACCTCAGTCAGGGGTGCTGCTTGTTTTGTGTGTGTTTGTGTTTTTCCATTGCACAGACCTGGGGAAGATGTTAAAGCCAACATCCCATAATACGAAAAGGGCCCTGCTTTAAACTTCATCCCTTCCTTGCCAGCCTCAACCTCCACCTTCCCCTGAAAATGAACAGGAAGTCAAAATTAGTGAATTAAACCACAAAGAGGCTTACTTCTTAGTAGGTGAGAGCTAATAGACAGCTATGAGTAAAAAAGAATTGATATCAACTTTCATTATGCTTTACTAATAGATGGTGATAAGAGCAGCTCCTTTGAATGTGTTTGCTGTTTAGAGTAATAGTTGTCCTAACTAAACGCTTCTCCTCTGATATTCAGAGCTCAGTCTGGTCAGTTTGTAAACTCTTAAGGGGTTAGTGAAGTGTACAATCCATTGAGTTCTACAGTTAATCTGCCCACATACTACATATTATGTGTCATATTCTACAGGACATGGCCTGTAGAAAGCACTTTGGACAACTAGACTGAGCACATGCCTAAACATTGTTAACTTTTGTCCACTATAAAAGAATTGGTCTGATCCAAACATGGTCTGTAGCGTTATGTTGCAACAATTTCTGGAAAGCATGTAATATCAAGGGTTTTCCCATCTTCCGATAAAGTTACCGTATTATAGCGTATTAAAGTTACCGTATAAAGTTACTGGCATCATTTCTAATATACTTGGATACTTTCTTTTGTAATTCTTGATTATGTGCCCACTTTGTGTTAGTAACAACGGTCTTATCTGGTAAAGACTACTCTAGTCTACGAGCTACGCTACAAAGTCCAGGACACGATGATTACTGCGGAAGTCTGCGTTAACTTATGGTCACCAACTTAGCCAGACAACAAGAACTGATTTAGCACTGAGGGGTAGACCCTATATATATATATATATATAGCGACAATATGTAGAGAAAAAATACATATAATCTCATTAAAAAGAATTTATCAGTGAATTACTATTAGAAAAATAAAGTTTCCCCTCTACCCTTTCTGTCATCTACATGAATTAAATTCAGATACAATAATCCCACACTAGATTCCATTAAATGATAGAGAATCATGTGGTGTGCAGACCTGTAGGATGAGGATGAAGTAATCCACAGGCTTGTTACGATGGAAGAGATAGTGCTCTAACATTTTCTTGTTCTTTTCATCATATTTGAGTTCTTGGATGACGTTGGGATGTTTGAGCAAGCGCAGAAGGATCTTCTCTGACATTTGAGCAGGACCAAACGGCTCTAACTCTAGATCAGAAAAAGAGAAAGGAAGAAGAGAAGTGACAAACATAAATCAACCAATATGTGAGTGTTTTCCTATTTAAGGGCACACACGCATCAGATGTTTGTACCAGTTGCAAGGAAACGCAGGGTAGCCAGCAGAAGCTGCGGCGATATTTTGATCCCAAGATCGTGGTCTGTTGGCTTGAAAGCTGAGAAATCCTGCTTCCTCTCACGATGAGCTATCTTCTTTTTCGTCTTGTTGTCAGCTTTTAATGAAAATAAGAAGTTCTCGTTAGAAAATCGACACATTTTAATAGTATATTTAATCATGTTTCAAGCAGATGATCACACTAGAGGAATCAAAGCTATAAAGACTTACTGTACAAATCAGTCTCATCCAGAATCTCAGACTTAATGATCTCCTCAATGACATCTTCTAATGTGACAATACCCAAAACCTCATAGAAAGGGTCTCCTTCACCTTCATTGTTCACCCTCTGGACAATAGCCAGATGGGATTTACCTGCCAAACCAAACAAATACATAAAAATACAAAAAAAGAAATATATGATACATATGAAAATACATGATGTGCACAGGGAATGTTGCACGCAGGTTTGCCAAACCAAGCACTGTGATTCCTATGGGCTCATAGATTCTTTACATATTTTACTGGAATTTCAGCTTTATGAAAGCATCCTCCATTCCTTTGTTGTGAGAAAGGATGAAACTGATGATAACTAATAAAATGCTCAAACAGAGCCAGCTCTTGAATTCAGTTGACAAGAATCCTTTGCGTTTTCTTAAGAAATCTCTCATGGTTCCACATCTGTTTTCCCAGGACCCTTCAATAAGCTGCTTGAAAAAAATTCATGCCCAGCACTGTCAACCGAAACGTTAAAGAAAATTCTTTTCCTGTTTCTCAGCTACTGATCATTTTTAAAAGGAATTTTCCGGGGACAGAGCTAATATTAGATGTGATATGAAGTTTCCACTGCAGATCGGCGATGCTCTCACCAGCGTGACAATGGGGCAACCAGAGTGTCCACATTTAGTTTTTCCAATTAAGGAAAACCTTCAGGCATGTTTCAAGTTGTTGACTTACAGTTAAAAATTCTGTGCAGACAAGCAGGTCTTGGCCTACAAGAAGTGCATCTTTGCCTTTCAAAGCCTTACTTTGCCTTACTCTAGAGCCTATGTATTAACGTATGGATGAATGTTCAAAATGTATGTATGAAGGTTTAAACGAAGTTTAAAGGAGATTGTATGTTACGTTCCAGACTCAACAAGTCAGAGACAAGACGAGCTTTAGACTTGCTGAGAGAGAGAGAGTGAGAGAGAGAGAGAAACAACACTTTCAAGGCTCAAGTAAAGAGGGAGCTTTGTTCCACAGCTCCGTAACGTGCCCACACAGTGTCACACAGGGGTTTTTAGGTCTGTTTATGCTTAAAAGCCACATCAAACTTTGAGCTTTGAACTTAAAGATGAATGTTCTAGAGGCTGATCAGCAGTATGGCATGCTGAGGTCTTACAAAGTCAGTGACCTCATTAGTGTGGCATATGAGAAATAACTAATAGAGTAAGACACAAAATTGGATCATAACATGCCTGAACCATGACTGCAGAACATAAAACATGCCCTCATAGTCTCCCACAAAAAATAAAAACGATGGGATGTCTAAACTCCTTGAGATGTCAAACATCAAGTTAAAATAATAACACACCCGGTGGTTATTTACGGTCTTGGCTGCCTCACAAAAAACAGTGACAGAGAAGTTGGTGTGAAATTGGTGTGAAGCAGTTTTACACAGCATACTTTCATCAATCAACGCTAGCTCTTACAAGGTCACTACAGAAAAAAGGGTCTAAGAGACAGTCATTCTCAGTTTTAAGACTCTAGACATCCTGCCCATTCCCACCTTATTTATAGAATGGGATTTTTTCAGATTTTTCCATAATGGAATTTCTCTATAAATAGTCACAGGGACTGTGGGTGGCAAGACTGGGACGCTTCATTGGAATACTTTAAGTGGTGCAAACATGAGGCAATGGTAAATGTGTCCGTCCCTTAAAAGATTGATGTCATTTGATGATTTTCTGAAAGTGAAATACTCTAGAGAGAACATATTTCTGACATTTTATGTTTCATGTTTTGTTCTTCCAATATGTCAAACCTAAATTGTGCACTGGAGTTTGCAGATAAGCACTATATTTCAAATTGTTTCCCATAAAAGAGGTAGAGCAAATCTTCAAAGTTGACATTATTTTTTAACCTGCATGTTAAACTGCATATACACTATGGTTTTCTGGTGATCCTTACCAGACTGACTAGATAACTTTCTATTAAATGTAAAACCAACTTTACAGAACATCTCTTTGCTCCGTCTCTCAAGTCTTACTTCAAAAAACATTGAGGCTCCTGTATTCAAATACATACAAAGTCAATCAGTAGTTGCAGGCTATACAAAAAATACCCTTTTACCTGCATCAACACTGGATGAACATATGCATTACATGTAGGCCACTTTAGCTCATACAGTAAAGAACAAGTCCTGAATCCTCACATTAGTTTAATGTGCTTCTGATTATTTATTCATCAGTGGGTGTACATGTGCTGCTCATCAGGGACATGACTGGAAGAACAGTATGTAGAATTCTAAGATGGTAATGTTCTGTAAGCAAATACCATTCGCTGTATTCTTGGAAATAAATTTTAAATAATAGACAAATATGTACAGTATCAAAGCTACAAATATAACCACACATAACTATTCGGAAGGAAATGATGGTACAGGGGCCATAAACTGGCCCATTGGAGAAAGGTAGCTGTCCCCTGCACTCTGGCACATGTAAGGTTTTTTTTCCCCCCGTAATGCATCTGTTGTCAGTAAACACAAGTTAAAAGGTATGCAGAGTCACGCAAACACAGAGAATGAAATGCTTATGTGGGTGATTATAAGTCCTTTACACGGGAGATGTGGGGCCTTCTAAGATAGGCTTTGTTGATGGACTCGAGTTTGACACTGTAGACCCCGCACGTGCCAATTGTTACCCAAATCTGTTTAAGTCCATTTCCTGTCGGTCCACCACTTTTGGAATGTTGGACTGTAGTAGAAGCCAGCCCACCAGTCCAACACAGCACAAACATCTGTACAAGTAATTAAATGTCAGCAAATAATACATTATATATTTAACATCATCCGCATTATCTGTATCGCTATTATCTCTTTTGCAGTGTATTACAATGTAATGATATTACACAAGGTACTAACATCACCGAGATCACTCTAAAATAAACATTTCTAACAGATTCTTTGGACCTGGTGAAATGACCGCTGTGTGATGTTTAATCCCCATGTTATATTCACATTTACTAACATCTTTAATGCTTAGGGTCAATTTGACACCTCCAGAGATCTGCTGGAATTAAAAGCACTTCTCAAATGTATGTGCCAGGTACTTTTTCAACTACTGCTTTAAATAAAACATGTAGTAAGCCCCCCCATGTCATGTGACCTATATACGGTCTACTGGAATGTAAATGTATCCAGCACAATGAAATTAGGAAGTTACTTAAACTGAATATAAAAGTATGCCAATGATTTATTTTGAGACAACAAATGTTGGATGGGGTCAACTTGGCCCCAAACATTAAAGAAGGGTTCAGATAGATCCAGTTACCAGCTCTCTACTACACAAAGACTTCCTGCAGCCCACTCCTCTGACCTGAGCTAGCCATCATTCTTTCAGTGATTCATGAAGCTTCAAAACATTGGAACAGGGAATCTTTGGTTGTGGTTCTGTAAAAAATAAATTCCATCCTGGTTAAATCAAGATGCATTGTTACACTTCATGGAAATTTGTGAGAATTTGTGGACACTTCAAAGAAATTAGTGATGTGTTTACTGCCAGGTAATGAATACTGTAATGCGCTGCGCTTCCAGTTTAAGGAAACAAATGCACATCAGTCAAGTGTGGCCTAGTTAAAGGGAAATCTCACCGTTTTTTTTTTACATTTCCACATAATTCATAATTCATTGAGAGTTTTGGATCTAAAATGCACTGCTCTATAGAAACTTGCAGAGTTAAAATTGTTCACAATGGTGGTGATAGGAACCGAATGTCTGAAGTGTTTATGCCTTTAAAAGGTTCCAGAGGAAGATTGCACATAGTTGACACATGTTATGTGATGAAATAAGTATGGAATTTTTAAGAAGAGTTTGGTCTATAATTAAATCATAGCGTAGAAGAACATGCAGTTCAAGTCTATTATTTTACTCTTTCACCTCTATTGTACCATTATCAACAACTAAAATAAATAATTAAAATATGTTCACTTGTCAACTTAACAGTAAAAAATAGTAGACCCCAGGTTCCTAATAGTAGACCCCAGGTCCCTATCACCACCACTGCAAAAAAAAAAAAAGGTTGAATTTTGAAAATAAACGCAGAAGATACAATGTGTTAAAAGTAAAATGCAGGAATCTAGCATCATTCATTAAATTGTAACAGATTTCATTCATATATTTATTAGAAATTATGATTGCAGCAGTTTAAGCAAGGCCAATTTTTGGGGCACCAAAACTATTTGGTCAGCTGGCTTTGTAGAAATATGTTACTAGGCAGGTGAATTAAGTACATTAATGCTTTGCTTTTCCTACGTAATCCACTGTAGGACAAAAACAAAAAGAATTAAAGACACACTATTATTATAAATCTTCAAAATGAATGGCTTCATGAAAGAAGTGCTGCAATGAGATCAATAAGCAACAACACACTTCAGGGCTGAAAGAAGACTACAAGACCGCACAACTAAAGAATCTTTTCGGTTCCAAAGAAAAGCCTCCTGGAGGAACACTCTCCAATGTAGTGAGAGATCTGTCAAAGGCCAGAAACTTCAGAGAACACCAAAAGATTCAAAACATACATAAACAAGCTTCCAGAGCTGAAAGACAGAACTGGCTGAAGAGCAGCCTTTTATAAAATCTGGAATCAGCTGTGGAACTAATGACAAACTGTGATAGGTATCATAGTGAAGGCAATGGAGTGTGCTGAGGGGACAAGAACTTCACTACTTATTCTGTGAAACACTGTAGGCACTGATACAATCTCATGTATGGCCTCTGCTCTAACTGGCTCATTTATACTCATTAATGGTGTGACTCCTGATATGAGTACTGACAGGAACAGCAGGGTAAATTACTAAGTCCCCAGAAAAATGCCTTCTGCTCTGATGCAACCAAATCAGTCAAAATGAACTGGACAGTCCTTCATGACACACTGACCTGACTCGACACACTAACTGACCTAACACAGTAACTTGACATTCTATTGCATATGTTAACTGATCATGTATATACTGAACATGATCATGTGAACAAAAGACAAATGTCTAAGGCCTTTCTAAACTGTCCATCCAACCATGGCTGCAACTATTTCTGAAAAGAAAAAATATAGGTTTCAAAATAGATTTCAAGTACATAGAGCTCCTGTCCAGGTTCTCTTTATAGTTGAATAAGACTGTTGTATTTCTGAGTTTGAATGAGGCACATCTCTACATTGTGCACCTGCCAGCCCTCCCAGCTTACCCCTCTCTGTTCATCAGGACGATAAACCAGAGCAGCAACAGCTGGCCTGGATTTTAAGAACTTGGCCCTGGGTCACATTCAATACTAATAAAGCATTTTAGCATAAAATTCACGTTTCAAACTTGAAAGTAATGTTTTTTTTTCTAGTTTTGTAATCGCTTTTATCTCTATTTCTGGAGTATAATAAGGTAATGTCTATGTCTGAATGCATATAAGATCAAAAAGTGTGTCACTGTATCACTATTCCAAACAACACAACAGTACTGTTCTTGTGAGAGGAGTCTAAAGAAATTCTTGTCTAGTGCTGTCAGGCAGAAATTAATATTCTTGGGTCTTTTATGAGTTAAGCTGAAGTTACTTTTACCTTTCTTGAACTCCTCTAACATGGCATCCAGCTTTGTGTCATTAAAGACAAAATGCAGTGGGTGGCTGTAGAATCTGGTGATGGTTTTCAGTGGGGTGCAGTCATCTGGATCCACAAACGCCAAGTCCTTCACAAACAGCAGGTCCACTATGTTACTTCTCTCTCCTTCAAATACAGGGATACGCGTGTAGCCACTCTCCATGATCTCAGACATGGTGTTGAAGTCTAAGATGGCATCAGCAGTGATCATGAAGCAGTCTCGGAGAGGGGTCATCACATCCTCCACAGTTTTAGTCCTGAGCTCCAGAGCGCCCTGGATGATGTTGAGCTCCTCTTTCACCAAGTCGTTATATGGGTCCGTAACCCTGAGCATCTCCAGGAGCTTCTCTCTGTTGTACACGGTCCTGATCTCCTGACCCAACACATGGTCCAGCAGTTTACTGACAAGATAGGAGGCAGGAAAAGTAAGAATCATGAAGAACTTAGTCAAGAAGATGGTATTCGCCCCAACAGCGAGTCCATGTCTCGAACAGATCGCCTGTGGCACAATCTCTCCAAATATCACAATGCCAGTGGTGGACACCACCACCGCAATCAGGCCGGACCCTGCGATGTCGTCCAGCAAAATGGTCAGCGTGGTGTTGACCAGGACATTTCCCAACAGCAAGGAGCAGAGGAGGTAGTTTCCTTGACTTCGCACCGGCTCAATCTTCTTGGCATAGTTCCTCTCCTTCTCCGTCCCACAGTTCCGGACGATCCTGAGCTCCATGGGGTCCAGGGCCATGAGTCCCAGGTTGAGTCCACTGAACATGCCAGACAGGCAAAGTAGCATGGTGATGAAGATCACCTGCAGCCAGAATGGCAGCAGGGACTTCTTCTCCTCCACCACCACAAGCTTGGTGTCCTGGCCCTCGTGGTACACCCAGGCGCTCTCTGAGCGCGTGTCCTCATCTCCATGCGCAGCGACGCACAGGTAGTACACCTTGCTCTTCTCGGTCTTGCGCAGGGGCTTCACGTCGATCTCGATTACTCCGGAGGTCCTGCGGTTCACCTCCACGCGAGGCAGGATGATGATATCGCTCGAGCGAACTCCGCAGGGGTGCGAGCCGTCAGCTGGGCGTTCGTGCTCCGTGAACGCGATCCTGGTCCACGTCTCGTTGTTGATATTTTGCCCGTAGACGCGCAACTTGACGCGCGAGCGCTCGCTGACGCGCAGGTAGCCCCTGTCCATGAACGACACCTCGTCTGTGTCCTCCAGCCGCAGGCCGATGATGAGGGTCTCCTCGTCGGCCACAGCCCCGGGGCCCAGTGCCGCGGGGTCTCTGGCGTGGAAGCAGCGCGCGGGGCATGCGCTGACCACCAGGAACACGAGAGTTAATGAGTGGACCGGGCTCAGCGCCGCCATGTTAGAAGTGGGCAACCCGGACCACCGCTTTGCCATGTTGACAGTGGGCACGATGGAGCTCCGAAGCTGCATCAGAGAGGAGCGCGCGCAGCCCCCTTCATCCTCCCTCTGGCCTGGCTGAGCAGGACTGATGAGACTGACATTCCTCAGAGAGCCACACGGGCTCTGCAACGCGATGCTCTGAGACCACACCTAATGATGATGATCAGCTCCGGGATCTTCTGTGCGCTTCTGCCCACTGGTTTCAATGGAAAGGCTGTGTGAAAAAATGCATTGAAGGAGGTGTGTGTGAGGGGGGGTAATTTTGTAGACGGGGGTGAGACGCTCTGCTGTTCTCTGTACTCAGCAGACGCAGAGGAAGCTCCTGATAGTCACTGCCGACCACCAATCCAGAGGAGAAACGGTGGGACGGCACAACAAATGGCGAGACTCGGAAGAGCTGAAGCGAGGCGGGTCTAAGCTGATAAATTGAATTGTGAAGTTATTTCATTGGTCAGGATCGGAGGCTGGAAAATGTCAATTTTTTCATCATTAATTGAATAAAACAATTTGCTTCCATATGAAAGATGTGTTACAGCTTCAAAACGATTCGTACTCTGCCACTTACAACTAAATGTTGGCTTCTGCACCCAAGTACTGTTCACACTTGTCTCAGATGACTATTATAGAAAAAAATAATTTAGCCCAGGTGATGGAAAACAAATCGCTAGTAACTAATACAAATGAGAGTGTGAAAGTACTCTGATGGAAGGTCAGCAATCTTACTCCAATTTAAGTATTAAAATGAAAAGTAGAACAATTGTGGTGAAGTTAAAAATAAGGAGCCATCTATTAGTGTCCAAAAGCATAAAAATATAACAAGTACATTGGTGGAGCACTGTGGCTCTCCTTTATTGCTAAGGAAACATGGTCTTTGTCTTCAGGCAAAGTGGACCATCTTCATCCCTGTCACTTGGATTTTAATTCCAAAAATAAGTTATATAAAAGTGTCTTTTAATTTTATATTACTGTAATATTTTTACATAAAACTACATAATATTTTGAATTTTCTTTTAGCACTGTAAAATCTGTTAAAATTGCAGATCTCAGCAATTTAAAGAAACTAACCTGTTCCCACTGTAGAACAATAAGTACAACATGCCTCGACACCGTCCTGCCACACTGAAAAATGTCCAAATTGTGAGGAAAAGACTGAAAATTCATTAAATAGCTCGCAGTACAAAAATACTTAAAAAAAGACAATCACTGACGTTTGATGTTAAGACCATTTATCCTTACATGTTAATCTGTAGATGGAGCCAAATCTACCCCTATAAAAGACTGTGATGGCTTAATTGCAGCAAGCAATGGCAACTGGTTTAGAGGAAATATCTATAAACATTTTGCTCTTTTTGTAGCGTGTAGTCTTGGGTTGTTTCTCTTTTTGTGTTGCACCATGATCCTGGAGGAATGTTGTTTCATGGCACTGCGTAGATGGTTGAAATAAACACTTGAATTGACTTGACTCTGAGAATTACATTCTCATTCAATTTTTAAGCCTTCACTCAAGAACATCGGAAAAAACTTCACACCTGCTTACATTATTTCCATAAGAGGAAAAACACTCTTAAATGCTAGGAAAAATATTTCAGCAAAATAAAAAAAAAATGCATGACAAATGTGAGAAAACTCAGATATAAAACATAGATCATATGATGGTAATAACTGGCTTTAAGGTTAGATTTCAAATATCTCTATTCTAAATTAGCTGACAGAACCCTTTTCCTCTACTTTTCTCTTGCTTTCCGAGGCCTTGAAAACTGATAATATTCATGAGAACTTATAAATATTCATTTCACAAATACATTCTCTCCAGCTGAACTTACCAAGGCATGGGACTAACAACGCTGAAACCAGAAAACACGAGCTTTGATCTATCGTGCTCTTAGTTTAACACCAATCAAAAACTTCTAAACCAGTGACAGGTGAAGTAAATGGCACAGATTATCTCGTTACATTGGCGCCTGCCAAGGAGTGGAAGCTGTAAGGTAGCAAATGAGCGATCAGCTCTTAAAGTTAGCATGTTGGTAGCAGAAAGAATGCATGTGTGGGGCGGCATGAAGCAATGGAAGGTGAGTTTGGTCTAATTAATCACATTTTCTTTAACATCATGTGGACAGCCAGGTGCATCGTTTACCTGAGGAAGAGATGGAACCATGATGCACCATGGGAAGTGGTGTTCTAAGCAATGCACCTACCTAACCACATACACCCATTCATGGCAATGACATTTCCTAACGGCAGTGGCATTCTTCAGCATTATAATGCATACTGCAGAAATTCCTCAGGAATGTTTTGAGAAAGATGACAAGGTTTAAGATGTTAGCTCAGCTTCCAAACTACCCCAGATCTAAATCCAATGGAGCATCCATAGGATTGTGGACAAACTAGTCCCATTAATGGAGGTCTCATCTTGCAACTTACAGGACTTAAAGGACCTGCTGTTAACACCAGACACCATCACACACCTTTAGAGGTCTTATGGAGCCCATGCATCACAGCAGGAGAGCTGTTTTGGCAACACAATCTACACAAAATTAGACGGGTGGTTTTAACATTATGCCTAACCCGTACATATCAAGTAATGGCTTAACATAATATTTATCCTAAAGATGATTTTTAATTGTAAATCACATTTGACATAACACAATACATTTTTCCCCCAATTGTTTTTTAAATAAATTATTACAATAGAGTCCTTTGCCCATTTTTTTCCTAAAGCATTTCCAGTTCAAGCATTTCTCATTGACTACACTTTGTCAAAATGCTATAAAAGGAATACAGCTACACGAACACTCGCACCACCTGCACGCTCCAGACCCTTTCAGAATTGTTCTAATATATAAAAATGTAAACATGAGAATGAAGTCCTCTGTTCAGAAGCCTTACTGGTTGTTTCAGTTGAAAGCTTATCCACACACGGCTTGCAGAGATAAGTGAAAACCTTGTAAAGGAATCCAAAACTTCCTGAATGCGATAATCAAGGCTACGGTCTAGGGCAGACATCTGCTTGACCTTGCAGAGCTGCTGATATTACATGGCCTTAATGCACTCCTGTAAAGGACATGGCACAGTGTGTATATACAAAAGACATTCATTTATTTGTCAAATTCAAAAAGGAAAATAATTTAGCATGTAAATGTCAGGGAAAACTGGCAGTAATACAGACACTTTCTCTCAAAGCAGAAATATCCAACAGTGACACTAGTAATTCGTTTATGAAGGCAGCATGCTCCAATTAATCTGAATACATTGTAAAAAATACTGGGAAAAAAGTGAAAACAGCAACAACTCAATGATACTATACTGACACTAAATGTTATTTTTTACAAGGGCTTCTTTAACAAGCAACACTGGTCTAGTGGATAGGGAGTTTGCCCTGCAACCAGAAGACATTGGTTTAAATCCCAAGACTGCTAGTGGCACATCTGAGGTCCCCTTAAGCAAGGTACCATCCCCATTCACTGCTCCCCAGGCGCTGTGTTCTTGGCTGTCCGCTGCTTTAAAATGCAGTAAAGAATTTCGTGCTGTTCACATGCTGTACACCTGCGCAATGTGGAATACATCCTAAAAGAAAAATAAAAGAAATACACCAAAACTTCTAGATGCAGCTTTGCATCATTTAAGTAAATGCCTTAGTTGGTCCTGTAGATTTCTGGAGTGTTCCACACTGTAAAGACGAAAAGGAAGAACAGACACAATCCCCAGTTGTTTTAAATCACAAATGTAAGAGTAACTATTAGGGATGCACCAATCGATCGGCCAGGGATCAGAAATGGACGATTTTTGGCCTGTTCGGTAATCTGCCGATCACTTTCACGTATTGCCGATTTCAAATCAATTTTTTTTGGGGTGGGGCTTTATTTGTTTGTTTATGTATAACATTGAATTTATTTAAATTTTTAAAGAAAATTTGTTATAAAAAAAACCTTTATATTAAAGAAAATTAGATTTTTGTTTGTATTTGCTGTCACTGTCACTATTATAAAAGTAACCAGTAAAGAGGGAAAGTAACTACCACGTTACAAAAGTTGTTGTTGTGTCGACTACATGCAGCAGCTCTAATTTTCTGTTATCTAGGGGAAAAAATCGGTATCGGCCAATCACACTTACAAAAAAATCGGTAATTAGAATCGGCCAAGAAAATTGCAATCGGTGCATCCCTAGTAACTATAACTGTTGGCAGTGTGTCTGTTTAGACTTACTTCTTCTGGATTGCTTCTTGCCTAAAAGAAAGAAGATATGATTAATGGCTGTGGATATTTTTCATACATGGAAGTTAGCAGTCATTTTGTCAAGAGAACTACTTATAAATATATAAATAAGTCATAAGGGTATACTCACTGATATTGCAAATGAGTAGTTATTATAGACATTTTCCTTAGACTCTGTAACACAAGAAATGTGTAGTCTACATGACTGATGAAGTGTTCACACTTTAAGATATTGCTAATGTATCAGTAACACCAAACTATTAAGTGTAGGTTTGAATACAAAAAAGTCCTCACGTCTTCAGAGTGCAGAATGGCATCTTCTTGAATGACCATGTTTCTGGCTGCCTGGCCAAGAAGCTGCAAAACCACCCCAAAATGTCAGCATCAAGAAGTAAATAAAAGAAACAATCATTTGACTAGCTAACCTAGTCCTCCGATTCTAATTTAAAGTCATGTCAAAGTGAGAGAATGCAATCAAGTTAATCAGAATTACAGTGTTTTAGACTTTGATGCTGGCTCAGGAAGAGCTTCGTTATATTACATTAAAACAATATGAGGATACATTCAATTTCCAGGAGTATAAGAACCAGAGTAGAGTGCTAAATATTTACGTAAGGACATTCCTCATGCTAATATGGGTAGTTCCGTCGACATCAGACTCCACAACTCTATTCTCTGTCCACAGAACAATCTGAGCATTATAGCCTGTTGCTAGTTGGTTATGTCATTGCTTACTGGGTTTAAATATCTATCATGTGTATGGCTATGTGTATTATGTTGCTATTCAATAGTCTATATTGTGCAATATTATTATCATTGTGTATATACTAATTTGAATATATTTTGATTGTTTTTTTTTAGAATCAGTCCAGACTGCTCATTTGTGGTTCCCTGCGGGTGGTATGAGCTGCCTAAGCAGACAGGAGCAGCAGAATGCAAGCAGAATCTCCAAAAAACTCTCATGTTCAGGGAGAGTCTCCTATACGTATTGCACTTCTCCTACATATTTAGGACTTGGTACTCTCGTCTGATTCTCCCACTGTCACGAAACTAGTGTGTTTCCTAGTATCGTGGATAAAAACATCTGCCAAATTTATGTAATGTAATGTAATAAGCATTTTTATTCTGGAATCACTACGGTTTCTCGATTCCTGATCCATACCCCTTCCGGTATGGCGCGGCCACGTCCAGACGCCTTCCTGACCGCTCCGCACAGACTGTGCTCTTTTTTAGTTTTTCTGCACACCACTCTCAGCCACGTGGACAAGAAACAGGGTAACTATGTGAGAATGCTGTTTATAGATTACAGTTCAGCGTTCAACACAATAGTGCCCGGTAGACTGTTCACTAAGCTGAGGGATCTAGGGCTAAACACACGTCTGTGTGCATGGGTGCTGGACTTTCTCACTGGCAGATCTCAGGTGGTGAGGGTGGGTGGGTGTGTGTCTGACAGCA
>JBBPDH010000144.1:15804522-15826827 GCA_037974565.1 Clupeocharax schoutedeni
ACACACACACACACACACACACACACACACACACACACACACACACACACACACACACACACACACACACACACGATACTTTAGATTGATTGAGACATAATTCCCATACAACTGCACTGTTCCTGTCTCTATGGGTTTTTATTTTATGCAGTTCAAACGACATAATGTAAAAAAAAAAAAAAAAAACTCCGGACCAATGGTCACAACTTTGATGCCAATTCCATCTGTAGGCTGAAGTCCAAATGAGAACAGGGTGGGTAGTTAGTGATATCCAATGACACTGTGTTCCAAAAGATGCGATGGCTGGCTTCATGTGACTTGGAGGAAGCACATGATAGCTTTCACTCTCCCAGCAATGGTGGTATTGTTATTGAGGGAATCCTCGCGAGCAAGTGGAAACATACATGGCTAAATTAGGAAGACGCAAAATAGATAAATAAATATTATGTTTTCTCTCTCGGAAGGTCATTCCTGTCTGGTCATGTCAGGGTTTAGTAAATCAGTAATTGAGGATTACACTCCATAATCTTCAGTGGCCTCTACGCTTTGATTTTGCTTTAGCAGCATAAATGGGTGAAAAAATTAAAAAAGTAAAGTTAAAAATCTGTCATGATGTTTTAGGTTTCCCTCCTTCGAAAGAAATGTAACATTAAAATGTACCTAACGGAATATCTTCAGACCTGGTAAGGTTAAGAGTCAGGAGCATTAAACGAGAAGAGCAGATTTTAAGGTCAAAAGGAGGCAAACACAACATTGGTTAGTTTTTCAGCATGAACTGAATGTGATGTGGAAATATTAACAAAATTAAAAGAAAAAATACTAATTGGACAACTTTAAATGAGCAGAACATTAGCAACGTAAGAGGAGGGTGCAAACTCATCCCTGAAAATGTGAGTGGAAAATTTTAAGTTAAGACTTAAAACAAGTCATCTTAAGAAAATAAACATCCCTGGCAAGTGTGATTGTTTGAGCTAAGAGAACTGTACAACTTTTATGCCCCTTTCCAAAGAGGTACAAATAAGGCCATATGTCAAGGTTGCTGTTGAACAAATCACTTTCACATCTGGAATGGAAAGACTACACAAAACTTTTTAGTCTGTGAAGGACACCCTCTCACCAGTCAATAAACCACAATTTGAAGTTGGGATGGTACCTCAGTGGTGCAATATACAGTCCTGGGATTCAAACCTACATCCTTCTAACCACAAGAGCCCCAGCCGCTGTAACATAATATGCCCTTACAGAATAACAACCACAGAACACAACATTTGCCTCAGCTTCTGCCATCTATCTTAATCAATCCCTTTGACGAACATATAAAAGATCTATTGATGTGCATGTGTTTTATGTCGGCATATTGGACAGGCCAATGTAGGCCCAACTGGAAGCAAAACAATTAAAGCACCCACCCCCCTTACCTTGTTAACAATTGCAAGAAAGGGCGCATCTTGCAATGCTCATGAATAAGGGGTGATTAAAGACAGACAACATGTCTTTAGGATGTCTGGGCCTTTACTTTAATGGGGACTGCTCTTTTAAATGTTATCATATTAAGTAACAGGTCTGGGGGAAAGGGTCACAAAAAAGAATACGTAGAATGTAAACAAAACTTAGAACAAGATCAGGTGCCATAAAACAACGTAACAACCATAAACCATACTATTAGTCATACTAGCTAGAAACAATGCTAGGAATAAACACTAGAATGTTTTAAAGCAACCACTAATGGTCCACCAAACATACCAACCATGTGTAGAGGGTTGGTATGTTTAGATATTGTTTAGGAAATTCCGAATAGAAGAGTTCTGGTGCTAAGCTAAGTAGGCTAACCCTGCAGCTTCCAACCAAACTTTTGAGCCCAACTTTAAAATGGTAGAAGAGATTAACAAGCCACAGTTACCACAGTTAGATCTTCTTCTAGTCTAGATTTTACTGGGGTATGATGCTGATGGCGTTTAATTTGCCTTGTTGAATAAATACAACATTGTAAACAAACAAGGAAGAGTGGCTAGCTCAGCTAGCAGAGAGAACCAGCTTTAAAATGTTAGAAAAAAGTAACAAAGGACAGCGACAGGGTCAGTGTCACCTTATTAATATCTTTATAGTGTATATTCGACTAGTCTATGGTGTTGATGGCGTTTTTATCTCATTGAATGAAAACAACACTTGTATACAGAAGAGGAAGAGTAGCTAGCTGCTGTACCTCCGTGGTGACTGTCTCGGAGCTGACGGGTCCAACCACGGCATTCATGAGGAATAAACCCATTTTCAGCGCTGTACAGTCGGTCTCCCGCTTCGTCGTAGCTGTCGACACATCTGCGGTGAGGTGTGACATTTAGCTAAGAAGTAAGCCAGCTTTATTTATTTTTTTATATATATACTTCTTTTTCCTCCCTCTCAACTAACAAGCCAGCAACTCTGAAGAAAGTAGCTACACACACACAAGCCCCGCCTATCTTATACTTTCCAATTGGACAGTTCAAGAAGAAACTTCATTGAGACCTGTAGTGATTGGCTGTTCAAGCTGTCATTCATAAACAGCTGCATTGCCTGGGTGCGACAACGCAACCGAGCCTCTTTACTTTAGAGTGCAGAGAAGAGTCAGGTGACGAGTTAAAGGGCCTTGACTGCAGTTAAACTGGTCTGGATTGGGTCAGATGGGTCAAAGAAATCATAGATAAATAAAATGAATAATAATTTAACAATTTAATTTACGTTTCATCTTAGTTCTTAATTTCATTCATGTTGATTAAATGAAGGGAAAATGGGACAACTGTTATTTGTTTATTTTCAGCATATTTTAAAAGTTATTTTGTCCTAGAGAGAACAGCTCAACGGTATACGTAAGGATTACGAAAGTCTGTAAATGTTTTACAATATGAATTACTATCCCTGGGATAAACACGGTTTCTCATAATAACATCAGCAGCAGCAACATCAACAATACTACCACTGATAACAAATTAATAACATTTCATTTCTTCTTAATTCGTGATCTTCAGTGTCATCATTGCATTAAAGTCGATTAAACGAAGGAAAAAAGTGCAAAGAATGTTATATTTTTATTTCAGTGTATTTTTAGAAGTTAGGCTGAGTCACAGAAAACATTTTAGCACGATATCATAAGGAAATACCAGGAGCATTGAATTATATTTCATAATATCATTAATTGACATCCTTGAGGGTGTGATAAATCATCATCATCATCATCATCATCATCATCATCATTATCATCATCATCATCATCTACAACAACAACAACAACAACATCAACAACAAGAACAACAATTAACAACAATAATGGTGCAATAGAAACATTATGCCTTAATGACACAATAATACATGTACATATTGGAGGGAAATGTAGAAAACTACACAGTTTATTACAAAAACTCAGACACACCTGGTGGATTATAGCAAATGTATGAGCATATAGCACTGGCTTTTCTTGTGTGTGTTCACTGCCAACAACATATTTCCTCCCTGTAAAACACATAAAACAGATGAAATCCTTCAAATACAGCTTTGGCCTCATTCATTTAAATAATCAGCTTGCTGCCATATATTAAACATAGGGAACATGCATGTGTTAACAATGGCATAATTAGTAAACATTCATATAAAGTTTACCCTTTTTAAAAAAAAAAAAAACCTGTCATGTTTGGCATCTTAGCAAACAGATCATGAAGCTGGGTGCCTTGGTGTGCCAGACACCTTTGCTTTGCCAAGTGGGGCTTTGAAAGTGTATGCCCCTTTTGTGATCTGAATTTTTATTTATTCAATTGTTTAGATTAAATTCAGTCAAATCAGACAGGGGTACAGAACATACAGTGTGGGGGGAGGAAAAGAAGACAGAGAGAATAAAAGAGGGAAAAAAAGGGAAACAAAAGATTGAAGGTCCAGAAGAGGACCGCTGTTGCTGGCTAATAACTCCAAAGTCTGCATCTGTAAAACAAGAACCAGCCACACAAACACAGAATAAAGTTTACCCTTTTATGTCAGTGTTTACACTGTATAGTAAGCATAGGTTCCCATCAGTTTTGTGAACTGAGAATGGTCCTGATTGGAGTAGATCAGAGTGATCTCTGTGTCAGTGTACGTATTTACTTTATTGAAAATCTTATTTTGACAGACAGGCTCACATCTCTTTGATTGCCGAGATGTATCTTTCTTCCCGTATCTGGACTCCTGCTCCTTAGGTGAGGCCCTTTGAACCTTTCAGCCGAGTTAAAAGGAACAAAAGCAAACAAATCACATTGTTCTTTCAGGAATGTTTCTTGTTCAGTGCCTTTTATTTCTTCCTTTTTTAGGCACTTCTCTCATTCAGAACAGAGAAGTCAATGCTTTCTTACATCTCGGCTTGACAAGTTAGGAGGATACAAGCTAATCCCCTTAATCTGTCTATTCTCCCGTGCAGTGCCAAAGGGGCAGTGGGACCTGGCGCAAGTAATCCTATAGAAAAAACAATAGGATTAGTCCCCGACTCTTGGAGTGACAATCAGGTATCTACTGACTGATTTGCAAAGTAGGCTCGAGTTTCTTCAAATTTGCTTTTTTTCCCTCCCTCCTTTGGGTAAAGGGTGCCTTTCACTAAGTGCTGGTGGGATTCCACAAGGAGAAGTGCTGGAGGTCCGTATGAAAGGCATGTATTCTTCAGGTCCGGTTCCAGCAGATGACTGACAGGTCCTGGGCCTCTCCCACAGCAGAGAAGGTGGAGAGGTTGGGAGCATGGTGGGCTCAGGCCTGGCCCCACCTCTTTACCCTCCAATTCAACCCTATTATGATTCAAACCTCTGCCTCTGAAGAGGGGACTTTGACAGACCAAACTACTTTGCTTTTTTTTGCATAGCAAATCGAGTGGGCTGAATGGGTTTGAAAATTAAAGAGATTAAATATGCACAAACAAACAGCATTTTCTCTTCAACCCTTTATACCCTTTATAATAACAAACATTTGTTTATTGATATACTAATGTTTACATACATTAGCATATACATGGACATCCAGAACGGTACATATAAGGAACTGAATGTACCTTCTACATACTTATTACATATTTATAATATGGTCAAATGGGGGAAAATAGTTACTCAATTAAAAAAAATGCGATTGCAATGCAGATAGGAGCCATTTATAGCAACCACAGCTATATAAAGAGTTCTAGGTACACTAAGCATACATTTATAAACATGCACATACATTTTCTTGTCCTTATGAAAGTTCTTGGAAGTTCTGCAAGATTTTGCTATGACCTTTAGATGGCACTATTGGTGTACAATTACCACTAAGTCCTCTGAGACGCTTGAGTGAGCTGAGGCCTATTGCTGGTCGTGTGATTAGCCTCAGTGACACCCGATACTTGACCACAAGCTAATGCAGCTTGGGAAGGGCATCATCCTGTAGGAAACAGGGGTCACCTGCTCTGAAAAGGAAGTCCTTGATTCCATTTAAGTCCAGTGAACTTGGCCAAGCAAAACATGGTCTTACTTTTAACTTATACTCAGGTTACACTCTCTGTCTTCTTCATGGCTCAGCAGAAGTGCAGGTGAATGCAGGTGAATAAAGTGTGAAATGGGGCAGGCCCAGTCAACTCCGCTTTCATGGTTTTGCACGGACTACATTTGATAAATCTTGTCACACCATATAAGCTACTCGGAATAAATACATAAAACTGGGCCCTTATGTACACTTGAGGTCATTCTTTTACGAAACGATCACTTGTAAATACTGCATAACAAGAGCAGAACTGCATTCCTATCCTTGTGAGGAATAGCATGACATGGAGGATATTGTTTCACCTGCTAAACACTTTGCTCTGACTTCCCACCGTTCTCCCAACATCTGCCAGGAGAAGCACAGTGTAATTAAAGCTTTGAAGATGCAGGCCAGCACTCTGACCAGATGCATCATTACCTTCGTCACATTGTATTTTGTCATCTAAATTTATGGAGCGGTCTCTGCTCAGGTCACTCCCGGTGGTTTGCCCTCTTTACTCTTAACATTGCTGTGATGCTAGAGCATGTGTCCAGCCCAGGAACAGATGCTTTACAAACAAACAAAACAACCGGAGCTATGAATTAAAACAAATTAGATTAAAATGTTTTCAAGCTTCATTTTACGACCGGCAGTGTATTCCTCTCCCTCCCAATGTTTTCCCGCACAATGGAATAGACTAAAGACATTAAGATCATTTACACATACAATAGTGGAAGTCCAAGAACATGCAGAACTTTTAAATAAAAACTAAATAAAAGCTTACATTGCCAGTACTTTGTGTATTAAGTCCCTGATTAATGAGCATTTTTCTCTTATTTAGAATCATGGAAGCTGCTGTGCATGCATGAAACTGCCGGATATGAGGATTTCTGATCTGCTTTCCCAAGGAAGGGAGAAATACATTTTACGAGTAAGGAACACACAGTAAGTTGACATTTTATGAGGTACATCTATGATGATACAATGCCTTGGAAAGCATTCAGCCTTCTAAAAAGTCATCAGATTCGTCAGGATTGCAAATGACACTTTGATATTTTAGTCAGTCAAATATAATTTTAAAAGACGGGCCCCTTCAGGTGAATTAAAGTAATATTGTTTTTTATGTGTGACAAAATAATTCAGCAACAATAATTGCTAATTGAATGTTTGTATAAGCATTCCTCCTCTGTGCTGTGAAAGTTTTAAGTTCACAGATATCGGCATAATTACGCTCCACCTGTAAATCCTTTAATAAGTGTATCTTTTTGAGACAAATACCTTGTTGATTCAAGTACCACTGAAGACACACCAGCACACAATATCAAAAGCTCTGCATATATCTGGGTTGTATAGGAGGACGGCTAGAAGGGAGCTATTGTTGAAGAAAAAGACACATTAAAGCACATTTAGAATTTGCCATATAGCACCAGCGAACCAGCTAAAATGTGGCTTATTTAAAAAATAAGGTTTAGTGGTCACATGATCATATTTGTGGCAGGAAAGTGGCCTGGCCTGTTTAATCCCATTTTAATGCCCGATTCTACAGTGCACCATCAGAAGTCTTGTGGAGTTCGTCAGGCTGCACAATATTAGGCAGCTGGTTTGATGTGTATGTATGCATTACACAGTACTAGTAGTTACACTTATCTTTATCTACATACATTGTCCATTTGCAGACTACAATCTATCTGTTTCTCTGCAGTATTTGTTAGACCAAGTTCTTAATGGTCAGTATCGCACAGGACCACTAGTGAGCACCCTGCGTGCTCCACCAGGAAGTTCAGATACAGTGGTGGGCTGGAAATTATAAGTAAATATAACTAGGTACTACAATAGCTCTATAGCTAATTTTCTGTACTCTGTAGCTATTTAACTTCATTTGTGTGTTTATGTGAGAGTGTGAATGTTCTGTCTGTTTGCAGAAGGCTCCAAAGATGTGTCACATAATCCCTTAAGCCCTCTATCTACAAGGCGTCCCATATCCTCTGAACCCAGAGGACACCATGACAGCGTACTCAATTTCCATCACTTCCCCTAAAGACCAGAAGCTGGTTTACTCACCCTCAATTCCCACTGGAACCCTGTCCTTGCACCAACATCTGGGTGTTGCACTTTTACAGTTTACATCATTGCTAGATGACTGCACCAAAAATAGTTAATTTCAACACTGATCCACCTCAAAACCCCTCCACTAAAGTGAGTAAATGGATTCATGTGTCATCTGATCCCAGAGAACACAGTCATTTTAAACCAAATGCTTTTACTTGTCATTTGGGTCAAATATACTGCGGACAAGGCTATGGTCTACTCCCATTAGCTTTATTTTATCTTGAACAAAAGGCTGATTCAGCTGGGGGGTATGGGGTATTTTACCACAAAGGTCAGTGGAGATATATATATATATATATATATATGCAGGTGGGGCAAGCCAGAAAAAGGAAAGGGTCTGAAGGGCAGTTGCAACTAAGTAATATTTTAGAAAGAAGAAAATATGTGCGAGCATGAGGGAACCACAGTAACAGAAAACAAGTAATGAAGAGAAGTGATGAAAAAGAATGATTCTTGATGCCTGATGCTAATACTGCTGAAGGCAAATTGCCATTTACAATTGTGTAATTGTCACTGTTGTGATATGTTACAATGGCTGGTTAATATATAAAGCACTATGCAAAAAAGAATGTAAGAAGAATGTGCTTGAGTGCCCATTTCCATCTCAGCCCAAAAGAAACACTTTATTATTTATTTAATGGACCATTGTTTTAAGTCCCAAGAGGCCATATTTCCTGCATGACTGTACAATCTTTGCACGGAGGTGTAGGCATTCCTTTTATCCTCAATAGCAAAATCAGCTAATGGATTGTCCCACACTGAATGTGATCTAATTTATTCCATCACTGTCCACAAATCACCCACCTACCCCTGATGTTCTCAGCACCCCTGTGTGTTTCTACTCCTCTGAGTGTATTTTGAGTATTGTAAGTGTACAGGAGCACGCTGAAACACTGCTTCATTAATTCTCGCTAAATGCTTTAAAGTTTATCCCATGGGAGCGAATACTTTTAATATGCTTTACCACCATTCCAGTGTGTATCTTTTGTTTTGTCACCATGTCATGGACTGGATACACTTTCCAATGGTTTATCCATGACATAAGATTTGAAACATGTTAAATGATATTTATTTGAAACCTTGATGTTACTTTAGTCAGCTTGTGACTCTATGATTGAGGTTTTCAACAGAGCCCTATGAAAGAAAAAAACACTACTGGATTGTTAAAGGGCAGCACCTTTCCAATGTGATCCTCTGTCACAGTCAAATCCAGGGGGGTTAACATCAGAGCGATGACACATTTGTTTTGGGATGGCCTATGGATTAGCCATGTCAGCGCAGGCCCCTGCTCTCTGGTCAGGTACTTGTGTGCTGTAAAATGGCACATTTAGAGCACAGGAACAGGCGGCACATTTACGATTACCTCTCTCTCCTTCTTTCCCTCCGGCAGATGTCTATGCTCCAACATCATGACCACCATGGATCTAATGGCCACCCACAGCCATTAAGCTCTCACCTTCCATTCAAGAGGGCATGCTTTTCTTGAAACAAACTTAAAGTAGGTGTATCCAACCTTTCTGATGTTTTTTTTTTGAGGGGGGGGGGTATTTTTCAGTGAACTACTGAAGTAGCCGCCCCAGATGCTGCATAAGTTTTTCTCAATATCATGAATTTACAACAGAAAAAGGCAGATGGTATGTTCTAATACTTTAATTACTGTTATGTAAAAAAATAACGACATGAGGTTTTGTTTCAACAGTGACACTTTGCTTTCATTGTACTCTGTCCATGATCAACAGAACCCTGCAACAGCAGCACATAAGGTATTTAACAGATTTATGATCATCTGTGATGCAGACTGTTCAATTTGCTTGAATGTGACGGGATGTAACTATTTTTCTATACCAAATTGTGTAATACTATAGTATACTCTGGATTTGTGTGGTTATGTTAAGGTAGTGTGTAAAATCCACAATTATTGCTCACCGGAAAATGTATAACATTCAAAAACCTCCCTGTGTGCTTGTTTAGCATGCTATGAGATACCAGTGGGTCATGAGCTACAGGCTATAAACAGACAAATTTATACAATTCCCCCCTGACCCCAGATGTAGTCAGTCAGCCAAGACATTTCTGGAGTCCACATTTAGCCATAAGACTGAGGCAGACACTGCTAACAGTCTCCAAAATTGGTTTTCTAAAAACATTATTAAAACATCCAACAAAGTGCATTACAGTAGCTCTTCTCATTAGGGTTGGTCCTCTTTCACATCAATAGAATCGCTCAGCCTAACCTCACTTTCAGAGGTAACAGGTCTATAGAGGATACCACCTCTCTGGCCCTGGATAAAGAGGGCACATATGTGAGGATGCTGTTTGTATACTTCAGCTTTCAGAACGATCATCCCTTCGGTTGCCAACAGCTTAGGCCTCAGCTAATCACTATACAACTGGATCCTGAATCTTCAGGTAGTAACACTGCGCCTCCACCTGTCCTCCACTCTGCTCTGGCCTACCACAAGGATGTGTCCTGACCCCATCCTCTATTCCCTCTTTACCCATGATAATGTCTCTGCATTCATCACTAATATCCACATCAAGGCACAAGTAATTAGGCTGCATCTCCAACATCGATGATAAACCCTACAGAATGGAGGTGCAGAACATACTGCCTCACACTGCCTTAGGAAAGTTAGATCCATCAGTAATGACATACTCATGTCATCATCTGAACTTCTACCATCTCGCAGACATCACAAGGCCTTTTACACACACCTTCAGACTGAGAAATAAAGCGTTTTCCCCAGAGCAACAATTGCTCTGAATCAGTTTATCAGGCTCCGCCAGAATCTTTCTGACTGTCCCCATATTTATCTGGCACAAATGGCTTCACATATATGCACATATGGCATTCTGCCATTAAATTAGCTATATGGCACACAGGAGCTCACTCTCATCTACTGTGTTATTGATAGTGTTCAGTATCAATATGTAATACAATGACAGTAGCTGTAATTAATCCCAGTGTACATTCAACCACATGAAAGATTTTGTATTCACATTCTTGTAGTGTTTTGGTTTTAAGGCATTTTTTGCACATCTGGGGGGTGTTTCAGAAAGCAGGGTTAGTGAAAACTCAAGAGTTATTTCACTACAACTTGCAGTGAAAAAACTCTGAGTTTTCACTAACCCTGCTTTCTGAAACACCCCCCTGAGCTGTTTGTACTATTTACTATTGCCATACTTGCACTAGGTCTATTATAATAGTTATATATTATTTCATCATTTTTAAACCTATAAGGTACAGAAGCTGTGGAGTAACAATATTCCATGTTAGCTCCACTGCTCTTGGACGATCAAATACATCTGATGTAAATGTGATTTTTTTTTTTTTTACAGCTCCATGGTGGCACAATGGGTAGCGCCGTTGCCTCACACATCCAGTGTTGGGGGTTCCGGCCATGTTTGCATCTTGGGTTTTCTTGCCGAGGTCTTTGTTTTCTCCCACAGTCCAAAAACGTGTTACAGGTGATTTGAGAATTTTAAATTGACCGTAGGTGTGAGTATGTGAGTGAATGGTGTGCTCCCTGCCTCGCACCCGTTGGCCCCACAATAGGCTCCGGGTACCCACGACCCTAGTTTTTTAAACAATATCATTCCTTTAGCTGTGCATATAACCTAATCTTTTTATTTGTCAAATGATGCAACTCTGTTCTCAATTGATATAACTGTTGAATAAAAGAAATGATACCTCGAAAAGATTAAAAACAAAAAGATTCAGGAACCACAAGGCCAGACCAAACCCATCTAATTGACTCATTGTTGAAAAATATACATTTCAAACACAATAGGAAGAAAGAGTATGTCATCATACTGTATATGTTTCAGCATAAATCCCCACAAGACTTTCTGGCAGCTCTGAGCGGTGTTTGTTTTAGAAGTCCCACAGGTCGCTGGCAATGTGTTAAGTCTGTTAAGACTCAGGCCACAGAAGGTCGTGAACCCTGCTCCCTCCACTCTCTCTCAGGAGCCAGTGACACAGATAGCTGGACAAATGACAACTATCTGCCATGCCGGTGCAGGGCCTCAGGAGGCACAGATATTTTTGATGGGGTTCCAGAAGTGTCTAGTTGAAATCTCTGAAGGCCAAGACCTGCTCTTTGAGCTGGAGGGAGAGGTTACAGGTGTTTAATGTGAGCTTATGTGAGTGTGAGTGTTAGTGTGTGTGAGTGTGAGTGTGTGTGTGCATGAGTTTTTTTTATCTTCTGGGCTTGGGCCCTGAAGTTCTAAAGTCCAGGGAGTAGAGGGCTGAGGCCAGGGCAGCATACAGGTGTGTGGCATTAAAGCACAGGCTGTAAACTGGACTGCTGGTGGTGGAGGTAAGCTGGAACATCTGGAAAAATGATCACATGGATACGCACAAAATGAAGTTTTACTAGACACATCAGCCAGAATTCAAACATTTTCAGCACACACACTCTTACCTGCAAACAGCGAGTTTGCCTTTTGTCCCACAAGCGCACCACTCCGTAGTAGGAGGAGCCACTGGCGATCATATGATTCTTATCGGTCTTGATACAGTAAAGTGCACTGTCATGCGGCTCCTCCCACTCCATCACACACTTGCTGTTGGGGAAGAAAATAATGGTTTATTTTCACACTTAAGTTTGCCGTTCTTCTCAGCAATCAAAAATCTTAAATGACTGAAATCAACATAAAAGTATGGTTTGCACATACTGTGCAATGACAGAGCAAACACAGGACTGAAACAGCATTCATCCTCTCAGTACAGTCCATATCACACGTCTCCAGTCCCTTAGTTCAGGGCCAAAGCCACTGTGGCTGCCTCTCTGTGCAGCTTAAACACAAGTGTCTTATTTGAACTGGGAAGGATGAAACCTCATCGCTTGTTTACGGAAAGGGGCTCTCTTGTTTTAATGTAGGCTGAGAATAGAGGTGGGAAGGTTAGAGGAAAATCTGTGTGCACTAGGCCAATAGAGATCAATTCTCCATTAATGGTTGTAATGAATAAATCATGGGCCGGGAGTGTTGCAGGGGTGTGCGGCAGACATGAGGGCAGCAGGAGCACATGAGAGACGTCTGGATTCGCTCTCTGTGGGGTGTGCTCACATACACTCTTAGCAATCAATTCTGATACCTTCCACCACCTACTGGCAGGATGTAAACAAATGTGATTTTTTTTAACCTGTGCATATTTTCAACAGTGGCTAAAAACGGAAGCCAATGTGAAAACACAGTAAAAACTACCTGACACAAGTTTACTGATTTGCTCTTCTTTCTCAATCTGACACTTGCTCTTAAAGAAGAGTAGCAGAGTAGGGTTTCAGAGTAGGACCTCAACAATTTCCAGCAAGGAAATTTCCAGAAATAGTGTAATAACAGTACGTATGCTGTCATCGCTCATTTCACACTGCCATCGGTCATTAACATTTAACATGAAGCATGTTTTTAACTATCCTCTTTAGACTGACGAGATGTTGACCCACTCTGAATAAGGACTGACCACATATTGGCCCCTGACTGGTCACACTGTGAATTATTGATATCTTAAGAGGGGACATTTGCCCCTCCCCAAACTCTCCAGGGCCCTCTTTCAATCACCTCTGATTTGTGTTACTTGACTGGCCATACGCGATTGTGTGCCACCGCCCCCAACCTTCCAAGCCTGACACAGGGGCCCAGTCTGCCTCACAAGCAGCTCGCTGATCCTCACAGCTCACCCGGTTGCCTTGGAGATGTGCAGCGCCACATCAATATGGCCACCGACTGGTGCAGGCTTGGGTGGGTCAGAGTCCTACAGCGAGAGTCCCTCTCAAAGAGGGGGTCCCTTTCAGTCGCCTACAGGAACAATTGTGTTCACAGAGCCAAGAGGAGCCTCAGGCCTGGCTCCTTTTTTGTCTAAATGGTGCTCTATGCACAGGAGGGCTTATTAGATTAACTGAGAACACTAATCTTCCACACAGGCTCTCAGAGAGAGACCCACCAACTAACTTTATTACCCTACTTGTGGACGCGCCTGGTTCTTCTGACATCACAGGGCACTATATGCACTAAGACCACTTTAACCCATGCAGAAGCCAGTTTTACGCTTTGAGGTATCCTAAAGATGACCAGCAGTCAGCTCTAGATATGAGTCGACCATTCAGGTCTCGTTAGCAAATACTTCAAATTTGAACACTAAACTTGTTATCGTCACTTCAGCAGCATTTACCACATTTTCCTATTTCTCTGCACTATTTAACCTATTTCATTCACAAAACACTAAAGACACACCTGCCCAGTGGCTTTGATCTTCTGTTCTTTTCTTCAATTCAATTATTTTTATCTGTGGCAATCAATGTCACAGATGGCAGAGAGATTAAAAACTGTTTTTTTTCCCCTCCCTTGATATTCCATGTACCTGGAGCAGACACGCAGATCCCAGTAGCGGATAAAGGTGTCATAGCCACAGGTGAGGAGCTGGAAGGGAGACTCATACACAATATCTAACACACCTGCACCTCTGCGGAACTCTGAGCCAAGACACGACACCAGGTGACACCTGCGAGAGAGGGAGGAGAAGAAAAAGCATGAGAAGTTATAGACTATTGCTTGTCAAACATCATGAAAGCAGGCAAAGACATCAAACAATTACAGGTGGAAGCTTCAAAGTGGACACATTAGTGTCAATCTCCAAAAAAGTAGTTAAAAAAGGGATTTCAGACGAGAGAGGTTACTTTACACCTCATTGTTTGTTCAGCGTATTTGATTCACTCGTAAGGTTGTCTCAAGGTCTTATGTCTCAGTTAACATATTAGTGTGAACTGATTCATCAGTTGTCATTCCAGCCCAAATGCCTTCATTTGCCCAGTTAATCTCTCATTACTTCTAAATCCCACTATATTCCCATATTCCCAACATCCATAGACCACACAAAGGATAAATTAAGTCCTAGGAGATGGAGGGAAAAAAGTAAACACCTAGCTGAATGGTCTGAGAAAGCAGATTAGGAGTGGCGCTAGGCTCTATTCTTAGATGTGTATGGGAGAGAAAAAGGAGGAGAGAGTAGAGAGGCACCAAGGAGGAGAAAGAGAGATAGAAGGCGGGGGTGGCGGTGGTGGAGGTGGAGGGGGGGTGCCTGTGTTAGCACCACGCTCCTATGATCACAGGCTGAACAAGCCTGCTGCGCCCTCCTCGCCCCCAGCCCACACTGCCGAAGCCAGATTATTGTAGAATAACAATTTCATTGTTGCCGTTTAATTCCCTCCATGACCGTGACTGTGTGCGACTTGTGGACCTTTGATACCTGGTCCCTAGCAACTATTTAGAGCAGCCCAATGGCCATAGCGACCGCCCCCCACATTTGGGGTCTCCCGTGAGCTTGTTCGCCAAGGGCAGACTGGTAATCCCCAACCTTCGCTCTGGGGGGGACAGGGGGGGTCTTATTAGACACAGACTCTTAAAAGATAGGCCTCCAGAACTAAAGGCAAAACCCCGGTGGGCCTAAAGACAAACTGCCCCCTTGGCCCATGGGTGTCTGTGTTAAGCAAGAACCCATCATTTACCCCTTACTGCTAAAACAGCAGCTTATCAGCTACCAACAACTGTAGACAGAGGGCCAAACAATAGAGTCAGCAGATGCCAAGAAAACAACTTACACTTCTCATTACAGTAATTCACATTGTATGGTTTTATGAACTGCTTAAAGAAAATGTGTAAACTGAGGTCAATACGGCGCATCCGGTGTCTGCCTGGCCCTCTGCAAATGTCAAAGCATAAAACGAGAAAAACAAGCGTCGTAAAAGAAGTCCTCACATCTGTGCTCTGATTTCAAAGCCAGTAATAGCACTGTTCCATGCAGAGGAGCAAACACCAGGATTCTTAAATTGTTAGGTCACAGGTTTTATGTGTGCCATTTTTTTTTCTTGGGAGGACCTATGAAGATTACAGGATGGAGGATAACCGTATAATCTTTCAAATTGCTGCATCTGCATGGCGGCCAGCCTTGTTCTTCCCCAGCCAGCCCAGTGTCTGATCTGACAGCGTCACAAAGTATGTCGGGAAAGCTCTGAGACCTCTGGAAATGTCAGGTGAAACCATACCTGCTCTCTGAGCTGTATGATGACAGGGAAGAACGAGAACTTACCAAATAGGAGCTTCTGATTATGAAAGGGGAGATTTAGTTTGTCCAAAAGGATGTCATTTCTAGGTCAAAAATACACTCCTACAAAGCAGTGACAAAGCCCATGTTTTCTAAAAGAAAACAATCTTCACTGTTTTGATTGCACTGGGTGTTACAGAAAGTTTTTCCAATCAAAGATCATACCAGATCACATTCTGCTAGTTTTACAACTGGCTCGTTGTAGCACAGAACATCATTTCACACAAACAGAAACAGTCAAAAGCTTTTTCTTATTTATATTTTAATTTTCTAACACCCTTGGTGCAGTTATAGATGCAGAAGGCAACTGCAGGGAAGTGTCCTTTATGCACATTCCCAATTAGAGCAGCCAGAGACATGCAGCTCCTCTGAACAAGCATAACCAAATAACTAAAGAAGATTAGGGTTTTATCATGTCTTTTTGCTGCTTTGTGCTGCTTGCTGGGGGAGATGTCTAATGTCCAGACTTGTGGGGGAGTTGAGAGGTCACACAAGGACAAGTTAGGGGCATTGGAGAAGTTAAAGCTGCTAAAGAGATCACACAGACAAAATTACCACCAAATGCAGTGAGCCAAACTAGAGGGAAAATGCTTCATATTCTTGACTCTTTTAAAACACTCATCAGAGGATGCTGACCTCAGCCTAATCGTCTTTGACCCCGGATACATTTATAAACAAACGGTACTTTATATTTTTGACAGAAAGGGACTTATATAATTGAAATAGTAGAGTTTTTATTCAAATATATTCTACCCCTCTTTTTGTTTCTATGTGACTTTCTTAACACTGTTCCTGAATACTGTAATAAACCAAGATGACAGGCTGTTCATCTGCTTCTGAGTCCAGATATTGTTCTACTGCTGTTAAATACTAATTCTGGACTATAAAGAAAGACATGTGTTAGTGATTAGTTGCGAGTTATGGTCTCAGGGCCATGAAGCAAAATGGAAGGTCTGGCCTCTTCAACAGGTCTTACTTTCTCTTTGGCCATTTGGGCCACACACACACACACACCTTATAAAAGGAGCCTTTAATGAATTGATGAATTCTGAAAAGGGGAGAGGCTGAGGACATTTCTTTGGGTATTGGAGGCACAGAAAAGGTCATTTTGCACTGACGCTCTTGTAAGGTTAAGTATAGAGGGTAAACTGGCACAGGGAAGCTATGGGAAACAGTCAGTGTCCTGAAAGGATGTGAGACAGGTACATAAAGAGTCCTGCTGGGGTTTTCAACTCCTAAAACAAACAGAAATTGCATTGCGCCGTCTGCTCGTCAGCCAATTTAGCTAGGAGTTGAAATAACCGCCAGCCAAGAGCGCATGAAAGAAAAAGAGAGGGGGAAAAAAAGAAAAAGCCCAGCATGGAATGTCAGGGGGCAGGACAATAGAGACTTTTAAATGTCACACGCGTTCTCTCAAAAAACAATGAGATTGCAATTTGTAAAACACAGCTCCTGCCAGATCCAGACATTTAACCCTCTCTTTCAGGGAAGAATGTGAGGAATTTCAGTGCAATTGTGTGTTTCTTTGATGGCTTTTCTCTCTGTTTATCCATGACCGAGGGCCTCATGAAAAGTTAGGGGTGCCTTTAAAGCACCACTTGTGTGGGACTCGGGGTGATCACAGGCCTCTAGGCCATATAGATGAGCAAGAAAGGAGGAGAACAAAAGAAACATTTCCAGTCAAATGAATGATTTTGGGGTTTTTTTTTCTATGACAACCAATACAAGTTTTGTCTGTGGAAATTGTGAAATTATGTTTTCTGCCACTGAGTTTGTTACATTAGTAGTGGAAGATGTTCTATCTCATGTTCAAGGTGACTGTTAGTTTTGTCTTCTTTTTGGTCAAAAAAAAGTTTCAAGTTGACAGCAAAGCCATCTAAGTCTCTCTCATAGACGACCTCACTGTCATGTGTGTTTCCCCACCAGCTGGTCAGCTGCGCTGTTCAGACATGAGGATGTGGGTGATCTTGGCCTGTACATGTCTCCTGCATCCTTCTCCATTCCAGTCAACAAGCACTGTTCAAAAAGGTGCCCCCATCTTTTGTGAACACATTAGGAAACGTCAGAGCCACTTGTCTTTATCCGTAAAGTGGTTCTTGAGAAAAGCAGATAAACAAAGGACAGGAATACAAGATCTCTCATCGTCGTAATTGCCCAGCAAACACAACGGTACTGATTTTGCAAACCTGTTAAGAAAAAGAGGATGACCTCATAAGAATCTAAATACTAAACACACTAATAAAGCATGGATAGTCACAATGTTGCAAAATCTTCTGCCAAGAGCTGACAAACAAATGATATAGTGCCTTCAGCTGTTTGCTGTTTTGATAAGATCTAGGCTACTTGTTTAAACTGCAGAAGACACACACTGTACCAGATTTAGAAAAACCTCTAAACTGACCCAGGTTTCTTGTCACCAATGTTTCCAAATTTAGGACAACTCTGTCAGAATTATGCAGGGGTGTTTAAGAGTGTGGTGACATTTAATTTGAGAGATGTCGCTGAGCAGATTTTCTGTGGGGATCTTTTTTTTTTGCCATGCCACAACTGCCTTAGATGAAACAGTAGCTAATTTGCTGGGCCAGCTAGTGTGCAGCTATGACACTGTAACAAAGTAAGACATGAAAAAAAGACTTTAAAAACTGTTAAAATGTACGTGATGTTTTGACAACATGTGCCTGTCTTTGTTGTGACCAATAGGCTTTAATAGCATTTGCGATGCCTGCTCTTATGTCTGCCTTTATCAGCGCAATTGTAGCCATCCTAATGTGTTGTTCCATGTTGGTAGTGGCTGTCTGAGGATTATGCTGGTGGTCTGTCTGGGAAATGTGTAAAAAAAAAAAGTTGAAGAAACCCATGCACACACACATTGAGCCCCCATTACACATATGGTTGTTTTCTCAACCCCCTTGTGACTAGTGGCTTTGTGCTCTTCACAAGGTGCATCTGATAACTAGATAGGAAAACATTATGGCAAGACACATCTAACCCTAGAACAGCAGCACAAAATGAGACAAAAAGGATACAAAACACTTTAAGGCAGGTCATGGAGTGCTATTAAGGCCATGTTTGCAAAACCACACATTAAAAACAAGTACAGAAAACAGCTGTAATGTCAGAGCTTCCCAGCATGTTTATCATGAGTCACATCTGTGTCTGTCAGTCACATCCCTCTGTCTAGAACCCTAATTGGTCTCCATCTGACAGGGCCACAGCAGTGATGTGCACGGCATTGAGGCTGGCCCAGTGGATTAAACCACCCCAAATCAAGTGCAAGATTTGCCTGCAGACAACTATCCAGCTAACGTCCATCAGCTTAACACCAGCTATCCACGCTTCACAGATCAAAACTCAGGCCCTGTCCTTTGCTCACCTAATTCCTGGCCAAAATTTCTATTTCTCCTCCTTTGTAATTTGTGATTCCCAGGGATATGCATGCAGAATTGCCCCTCCTCCTTACCAGCAATCTCTCCCTTCTCATATTTCCTTGTCATTTGGTGCCGGAACCCCCCCCCACACCCCTTTTCCTTCTTAATTTTCCTTTCCCTAGACTGACAATGTGTAAGTAGGCTGAATTCTGCAGGTAAAGCAGGGGAATTACAGAAGCCAGTCAGGTTGTATCAGGTTTAAGCCAGGCCTTTCATGGTGGGAATTCTGAAGTTAGCTTTGAACTCTTAAAACAGCCCAGAAAGGGAGCTGAGAGAAACAGCGTGACCAACAACAATCACTATAATAACTTTTGGACTTTAACTTGTGCAATCAGTTACAAACAGTAAAGGATCTGGAGACTTCACAACACATGCGCGTAATGACATTTGTGAACACACAAAATTCCGGTACCTCTCTGTGTCCCATATCCGAAGAGGAGCAAAGTTTTCACAGCATGCAGTTCCAGTCACAAAGGTGCTGTTGAGGGAAATATACAAAAAGTTAATATACAGGTTAAAATGACCAAGGATCATAAAAAACAGCTGGCCACATATCTGCAAATTTCCAAACATCAAGTGAAATCCATAAACACACACAAAGACATGGATTCTCACATTTAGCAGAATGTAAATCTTTACAAATAAACCAAACTATTCATGAATAATGGTCCAGAGTCTCCAGCATCTCTTCACTTCTTTCAAGAAATAGAGATGATCATTTTGCATTCTACAGTGTTGTACAAGTAACAAGGATGGGATGGTATGAACATTTCCTTGCACATACATGCATATTATAATCATGAATATCAGTTTTATTAAAACTTGTGTCACACAAGGAGTGGATAGAAAGGTGCTAGAGCATCTGTGCGGTAAGATAAGACTACTGACTTTGTTCAAAGACGTGCATTCTTTCACCAAGATGCTGGGGGGGGGGGTCTAAGTAAGAGAAACAAAAACACTTTGGTGCCCCCTTTGATTTGGATGACAGGTTGAAATTAGTTGGAACAGGTAGGGAGGAGTATGTTAGGAAGGTGGGTGCGTGTAAGTGTGTGTGCACCATGGTTTTGACCTGCCTGATAGTTAGGGATTAGGGCCCTCCTGGACAGCTGGGATTGGCAGGCGAGGCTCCAGGCCTCCGCCGCTCCCTGCATTGTGTGCGGAGGTGAGCTGCACAATGGGACTCCCACACTACTGAGCATGCTGGAATGTGGTGGCTTTAGCGCACAGGTATTTCTACAATGTCCTGCTGGGATGGGTTCTCCCCCTCCATATCCCAATTGGCTTCTTAGTGTTATTGACAACTAACTGAAGACAAAAGACAGTCTGTGTATGTGTGCATGTGTGTCTGCGCACCTCTTTGGGTCTCTGCAAGCCTAAAATAAAAGTAAGCCTAATACAAATTTGACTAAAACCCAACATGTATCAGATTGGAGAGGACACAAAAAACACACTGCCTATAATAATCACAAAGCTTCTTAGAGACTCCCTTTCTCTCCAACATACTTTCATACTCTGGAGCAGTGGGCTCTCCGCCCCCACACCAAAGAAACAGGCTCCACAATGGAATACCAGTGTGGCCTCAAATTAACAGCCAGTCTGTGTGAATAAGCTCTGTAGCGCCTGGGGTCCAACCCCAAACCCCAAGCAAAAAAACAGAGAGAGAGACAGTGACCCTACACCATAGTCAGTAATAATTGACGGAGGAGGCGAACAGGATTTTACACTTCGATCCCAATACTACTATAATGGCATCCAGTGAAAAACATTTTAACCTGACAGTTTCCTCAGAGAAATAAGTTGAAGAAGACAAAAAATGCCTTTAAAAAGATCATTTCTATGAAAGGGGCTTAATAGGAGAGAATAGCAGACCCAAATAACAGAAGGCACACCCGTTCTGAAATCTGTGCTAATCAAAGACAGATAAAACGAAAGGCATTTGCAAGAGAAAAAAAGATGTGGTGAGTAGAAGAGACGAAGTAGGCGTTCCTCCCACTGATGGCTTCAGTTAGTTTCTTCATTGAGGGCCCAAGCATATTGGCAAAGACAGCCATGGCAGCTGTCAACCCGGTTAGCGGTGGCCCATCAACCATATTCAGCTTGCTGGGCCAGTGCTGGCATTTTAATTACTGTTGGGTAAACTCATTTGCCCCAGTGAAGGCCGTGTGTCCTAATAGAATATGCAGGCTGCCTGACCTCTGAACCTGTGTGACACAAGATACAATAGGGGCAAAGCCAAGCTCTCTCTTCCCAGCCCTTATTACTCTCTATTACTTCAATTACTCATCCCTCAGTGAATATGACTGTGAAAAAAAACACAGAGGGAGAGAGGGAGGACCAGAGAAAAATAGAATACTACAATTAAATACATTTTTTGTTCTCCAGACAAGTTCTGATTGATCTGAAAGGGAGTCCCAGTGATATTATAGCTGTAAAAGGTCAAAGCATCTCTCTCGCCTAATGTGCCCCCACCCTTCTCTCAACCTTGCACCCACCCTAAATCGAAGAGTAAGCACAGCCTCTGAGCTCCGCCAACACTCCCTTGCCCTTCATTACCCCCTCCAAGCGGCCGCCCCAACCCTAACTGCTCCTGTAACCCAAAAAACACAGTGCGCTCCAGGATCATTAGAACATGTCGGGGGTTCACTGCCAACACAACCATTTTGGTAACCTAATCAGCTGACATCATTATTCGAGGTACTGTGTAGCATGAAATTAGTGCTGGGGTCACACAAACTTTAATTCAGCCCCTGCTGGGAGAAGAACTCCAACAGTAACAACATTGTTAGGGCCAAACCAACACAACTGACCGCACGTATCAGGTCAAGACCACTGCAATAGAATGGGATGCATTTTAGGGAGGCCACAAAAAATGTGCAGTGTTTCATAACACACTGTTTTAGGGGGCTTATTGAGATATGAAGATCATATTAACGATTTCCTTGAACATGGATGTAAGGAACTCATGACGAGATTAACAACAATTACTGTTTACTTAAGGTATTTGACAGACAATTGAGTTTTAAAGTGACCTTAATGCTGAAATAGCTGCAAGCTGAAACACTACAGAGCACTACGAGCAAAAAATCCATAGAATAAGTACATGGGGGAAAAAAGAAAATGTAAATATCAGAGATAAATTAAAAACAAAATCCCTAAACATATATGCTAAATGTAAATACAATACTGGAATAT
>JBBPDH010000144.1:15828873-15839550 GCA_037974565.1 Clupeocharax schoutedeni
GTGTGTATATATATATATATATATATATAATATATATACACATACTTATATACATACATATATATATTAGTACTAAACGTACTATATCTTTATTACAAAGTGCCACAGTGCCGCAGCAGTTTTGTAAAAGACTGAACTGAGTATAAATAGTCAGCAGTCAACTTCTAAGGGAAAAATGCTTTTTAGCGAGTACCAGAAGTTTCCATCTCAAATGCACCTAGGGAACACCTGTATGTGGCATGTGCCTAATGATCTGCTTCTGCAAAGCCTGCATAGAAGGGGCATATTGACTGCAATTATTCAGGACACCACCTGCAGTCTGAGGCTATAGCTCCCATGCAGTGCTTTCAGTAGTAAGCGCCCTGTATTTAACGTGTGGGAACGCACATTCTGTCCGTTATCGCTTTATTGTTGCAGCCTCTTTCTTTTCTTTCTTTCACTTGTTTTTTTTTTAACTAATTGAATTCTTGACTCCTAAGACACAGCTCGCTCTACTAGACTTGAGAGAGAGAGAGACGAGAGGCAGAATGAAAGATGTGAATTTCAGTTTTTTTTCCTTCTTTCTCTTGTTTGCGCTTGAGTGGGGTGGCGCAATGGGGGTGAAATTGGGGCGGGTGGGGATGGGGCGGCATAGAGGGTTGAGTCTCCCTGTACTTTGATACTGAGGGTCAGAGGTCATGCTCCCTCCGTTTGCCAGAGAGAGGCGATTTGGGGGCGGTTTATCCAACAATCATTTTCTTTGGAAAGTTTCAAAGGCAGTACCCCTGCAACATCTTTGTAGTTGTGCTTGACCAACTCTAGACAAAACAGGCTCCCCAAAAAAGGACCCTTTCTCACCTCTCCTCGGGGTTGCTTCTCTCTTCGATGCCTTGCACCCCCTCCCCCTCTATCTCCCTTGGCCTGAGCAGTGCAGACTCACTACAACTGCTGAGGTATTGTGCACTCTGCCCTTTGACGCACATACATCGACCGTCGCAGGCGCTTCCAGGCTTGCCTGTAGCACTGCAGTCTATGTGAAACAATTAAAATATTCACACTTAAAGACGTTATAAAGCGTGACATTTATTTTACACTCCATTAATCGGTGGTCATCAGATCAATGAGCAACAAGACCAGCTGACACAATTAGGACAAGATGGCCACTGCAACTGCTCACCAACATAGATCATGATGTGACTGCATTTATGATTAAACAAAACAACATCTCTGCATACAGTCAGATTTCTTAGAAAACTGAATTATCTCAAAAGAATTTGTTACTGTATCATGAGATTTTGTGCAACATACACAAAGCACCATATTAGTATTTAAGTAGCATATTTAGAGACAACATGGCTTTAAGATCATAAGCCCGTTCTTTCAGCACAATAACAAAAGCTCGAACAACACAATCTAACCCAAAAAGGAAGTATTAAAAGGGTGTTTCCAAATGGTTCTGTTTAAAATTGTGCATGATCATAATACAACCCGCCAATTAATCAGTGCCAAATTATTTAGAAATTAAAATGAAGTTAGCACAAAGGTGCTTGCCACGATTTCTGAAGCTGAAATGTCTCTGCATGTGGCAGTATCTAAGTGTAGACACAATATGATGTATACAACTGGTTGTCTGTCCCACATTCTTTCTATTTCATATATAATGATAAAGAAAAAAACAACAACAATTCTGGAGGTGAAAGAAAAACATTCATAACTTTTCTATACAGTAAAGTAACAAGGCATTTTTTCTCTTAGTAATTCTGGACCATTTTATTGGTCCATTTGTGATTAAATGTTTACAAGACGTAAAAGGCAGATGGTGTTTCAAATGGTGCAAAAATAAGAAAGGGAGAAAGAGAGAAAGCTAAAAGGACTGCAATAAGACAGCAGCAGATTATTAACATAGTCAAATTTGTTTCTATCAAGTGAACTAAGAAGTAATTTGTCTGGGTTTGAAGGAGAGCCTGAGAGGAGTATCTAAGAACAGATGATTTGCCGTGGTGAGCATACACACATCGGCTAGAGTTACATGCTCTCAGATGGAGTGTTTCAGCCTCAACAAGTCATATCTTGTTAGGGAAGGTCTAACATGTTTGACATTACAGGAAACAGTTTAGCTGACTATTAATCACAAAAGCCTCCTTATAATTCTACATTCACCAGCAAAAAAGATAATACGACAAACAAAGGTAAATATGACAGAAAACCCAGAAGCTTTGTAAAGAAGAGAGAGACAGAATAAAACACTAAGCTTTGAGGGTATGTCAAATGGTCCTATTACAGAATGCTCTGTGCAACATTTTACTGCTTACTGAAATATTCCACTATCCAATGAGGTCAAACAAATTTTTGTGACATCACTAAAGTTTTCTAAATTTGCTACACACTGTAATAAGATCATACATATTTTTTTTACAGTTACTCTTGTCATTCCAAATGAAAATAAACGCTAAGGATTGTGTACCTTAAGAGATATCGCTGTATTCCTTAATATAATGCTTGCGTAACTTTTGTAATTTGACTGGCAAAGAATGTCAAACACATAAACCACATATTACTACAGAAACCTAAGAACAAAAGCAATTCTGGTGACCGAGAACAACTAAAGATATAAAGAATAAAAATACAAAAGTAAATATACGTAAAAGCACCAAAAAAATAAACTGTCAACACCAATTAGAGTCCTGAAAGACTTGAAAGAGTTGCTTTCTCTAAAAAGGTCCACATCAAGTAACTGGACAAGTCACTCCAGGTTCTAAAACAGTGCCTCCAAAATAAAACATATGCTAATCAGAGGCCATTAGTAACAATCAGAGTCTCCTTTTGAAACTGCAGCAGATGAATCCACATTGAGAGCAAGTGACTGAGGCCTGACAAGACAGACAAAGACTGGACTCAGACGGGAGGGACGCAAGGCTGGCTGGAAATGTGCATGCGTGTCAGAGATGAGGAGAGTGGATCAAGATTACAAATTAAAAATTATTCCAGCAGTCTTTTTTCTGCATGGTCACTGTCTCTTTCCTATGAGAAAGCAAACGGACAGGGGCAGTCACTGAAGTGAAATGAACAATGCAGGGGGCTAGAGCAGCCATTACCTTCACAATGGGAGAGGGGGCTCTTTTTGATTGGTCTCACAGTAAAACTGAGACAGCAAGCCATATGACGCCATTTAGAGAGTTCCAGGGCTAGTATTTACAATGCAATGTCAGCTATGAAAGTAATAATTACTATTGATATCCTTCAACCTGCAGGGGACCAGTCCTACCGACTGCTTACCTGACTTATCATTTACGAGGCAGAAACTTCTGAAACCCCAGAGTGAATTTCTGAGCACATGATTGAATATAGAAAAGAATGACAGTGCGACATACCATGCCAAGCAAAAAAATCAACTGTGAAAAGCAATTTCAGAAAAAGGAGCTCTCGGAATACTGGTGGAATCAATCATGTTCACTGCAAAGAGATACAAGACAAAGGAGACCCAACCTTGGTATTTTTCTCCAGCCACAGTATCCCCTAATGAACCTTGAGATGATGTTCAGTGGAAAAATTGACTAGAACTACTGGGTGGGAGGGGAGAGAGAATGAAAATCACAGAAACGGAGAAGGGAAACAGATGAGGGTACATATACATATGTAAGAGGAAGCCAAAAGATATACTGATGTGGCAAAGCACAATCAAAATTTCACTACTGTTATTTTACACTTGGCGCATACAATAAACTCTCCAACATGGTAGCGTCAGAAGCACACCCACTCTTCCTCTCTTTCTTTTGCTCCTCTTTCCCTCCTCTCTTTTTCTTTCGGATCCTGTCGTTCACTGCTGCGCCTCCTGTCTCACTCCCTGTCCTTTAGATACCTCAGGCGTGAAGCTGGAACAATTACATTTGCAACACAAGGGGCTCCCTTCTCTTCCTCACTCAGCTTCCCAAATTAAAACACACATTGTGCAATCACCATTCTGTAACCCTCCTAACATTCTCCAACTTTCAGATATTTTTAAGTGTCAGCTTCTCAGTTCAATTATGAGGAATTATAACAGTTCAAGGACGGGTTACTGAGTTTATGATGATCCTCGCGAGTATGTGATGAAATAGGTGATTGAGTACCCTATTGATTGTTTTGATTCATGTTTTTTTTTAAAAAGCCAAGCAATACAAATGGACTTTACTGAACAATTACAATCCATGAACAGCCTTTCAAAAAGTGATGGCACTGGTCCGTTTTCAGGTCTCAGTATAGGCCTGATACAGGCAGAAAAACACATGAACAGTGTGAGGTCATGTTGTTAGCTGTGTATTTCCTCTTTTGTCATTGTGGAGAGTTAAAGTGGCTTGTGTGTGACAGCCTACTTTCAGATACTCAGCTTAAATTGAATTAGAAATTCATTTTAAAGCTTAGTCAATTTTAGAGAATAAATATCAAATCCAGCCAATATCAGCTTTGGGTTTTGACAAGGAAATGTAGTACCATGTCATCCCGACATTCAAAGACTTAAAGGTAGCCTTTCATTAAAATAAATAAGCAAATAACACCATGGGAAAAGATACATATATAGATGTCCAACAAGCTGTAACGTTGCAGTATTAGGCACACATGAGGTATCAAGAGCAGAACAGTGATTTGTCACTTTTTTACGTGAACTCCAGACTTCAGGTTTCACTTCACTGCACTAAAGAACAATGGCAGAAAGAGGCGATCACACTCCAATAATCATAAATTCTACAAAATACTGCAATGCCAAGTCTTTTCCTGCCTTATGATCATCACCTCATCCCAAATAAACATGTTGTTTTTTTTATACCAAAGAGGCTTGTGGGATAATTGACACCTTGATTTTTTGGCCATTTTAATGAACTTCTCTCATTGTCAATACATTAGAAAGAGTGCGGGCCATTATTTGGGTGCAGCAATCTGTTTCAGGGGCCTGCTATTTCAGCCATCAAATTGGAGAATTAATGACGTGGATAATCGTCTCTTATTCAGAAATCTAAATTCATGGTTGAGAAGGCAGGGCAACAGGGTTTAATAATTCAGCTGAGGGCCTGAAACAGCACCGAACCATTGCATTTGTTCAGGTGGCTTTCTTCAGCTAAGCACAGCCTGTGCTATAACAAAAGACGGGTTAAGACGGGGAAAAGCCTAGCAGTGCCCTTTAGTTGCATCCCGTGCGCAATGTTTCCATTCGCTGCGAAGGTGCGCTTGACAGATCAGCTGCCTGACACGCAGAGGCAGGTGGAGGCTCAGTGCTAGTGTTACAGCTTCATGCGGCTGTGTGTCATTAAGTGTGTGGGTGTATACATGGCTGAGCAATCAAAGGAAGCAGCGATGAAGGCGACCCTGCTTCGACATTATATCCTGCCACAGTATTTCCACTTTCGTCTCCTTCACTGCTTTTGTCTCACATTATACCCTACCTTTTAACCAGCGAGCCCCATTAAGAGAAAACGGGCTTGCTCGCTGTAGCCAGCTGACATCTCTAAGACAAAATAGTCATTAAGATTTGTCCGTTTGTCAATATAATATTACTTCGTACACAAATATGATAAGGCTCAGTCAAAGATCATTGTATTTGATCATTCAGATAAATATAAACAAAGCACAGATTCAATAAATGTGGGAGGGGGGGAATCTTGGCAAAAAAATCAACATATGCTACACCATGAGGGGGCACAATTCTGCTTTCTAACCGTTTAGAGCCAGGATCCCATCCTTCTCCATCTGCATTTCAGAGGTGCTAGCTAGCTGACTTCAAAGCAATGGCATGGCAATAAATTGAAGAGTATATAAAAAAGGTCTGGCCACCTGCTTTGGAATACCCTGTGTCTGACCATTTCACCCCTCTATCCATAACCATCTGATGCATTCTTTATTTGGACAATCTCAAATTCACCCTGATGAAAGTGGTGGGTAAAGCTGGGGACCTCCTGGTGATTCATATTGACAGAAGGATGAAGGATGAAGCACTAAACATCATGGGTCACAAATAAAAAAAAGGGGTGAGTATCATGGCCACAAGTTAAATTACATGCCTGTAACTTTGTAACTATCGCGGTCAGATCAAAACCTTGGCCCAAAATGGCTCTGAATCTTACGTTTAATCTCACATTAACTTATATTAGTCATGTTTTGGGATGTTTTTTTCCAACACTGAAGTAACTGAGGCTGATTATACAGGTATCTATAAAATTCCTGCTTCCTATTTAACTTCTTTTTATGGTAGGCTCTTAAGCAGTGCTCAGACTCTTAAGTCCAGATAAAAGTAATAAAAGTGAATGGCACAAGAAAGAACAAAACAGAACATGAGCTTACCATAGAGAGGGGCTGATGGCCACAGACCACACTCTGTCATAGGTGTGGATTGTATGAAGACACTTGCTAAACTGGTTTGCAGTGAGTGTCCATATCTACAGATAAATTTGTATAAAAAGCGCATTTACACACTGCTTTAAACCAACAGACTTTGAACAATTGACCAGTGATGCAATTTTCCAATTATCCAGTATTTGTTCACAGCTGACTTGTGATGATGTGTAAATCAGTTCCTAGCTATTAAATAAATATAGCTAAATTCACCACATTAAGAATTATTATTCCCACTGAGAGAACTTATATAAAAATACTAAGTTATAAAAGTTAAAGGGTTAACTTTAGTTGAGCTATGGTTGTATGGAGTAGTAACAGTTCTACTACTAGGGCTTAATTTCTCTACTACATAATAGAAGCAATGACCCCTAAAGGACTGTGTATATACAGCTCATGATGAACTGAATCACATTGTACTTTTCTGATGATACATTCTTCTGTTTCTTGAAGATGTGCCCAGATTTGTCCTTTTATAATATGCTGTGTCATGTGGGCCTGGGTTGATGTGCATAAAATTTGAAAGAGGAGAGAATTAAATCGTACCTTAGCAGTCCTGTCTCTCGAGCCACTGAGAATGATGTCACCTTTGCAGTCAATGCAATTCACCTCCTGGTTATGGCCATTATATTCCACAGAATAATCACTTCTTCTGTCGTGAATAATGATCTTCCCATCACTGTGAACAGTCAAAAACACACAAAGTGTACAAAGAAGCCATTCATCAAACAAGAAAAACATTGATCAAGCAGCAGTAACATGTATTACTATGTTCACCAACTCTAGGAATGGACTTTTTAGGAAACAGTTATCGTCTTTCCAAAGATTTAACTAACAGAAAACTAATTGAGTGTTTTTCCCAAGTTTCTCACAAATGTACTCATTTTTATTTTCCCCTTTAGCTCGGACTAAGCATGATACCACCAAGGCTAGCATGTGCTCCCTACAAGTCTTATGAAGCACCTGGCCATGGTTGGCTGTGGCATCACCAGAGATTTAACTTATGATAATCTGATAACAGGGAACATGTTTAGACAGTCGCACCACTTTGGAGTAACAATATATATTTTTAAACATCATAGACAAACATCAAACATGGTGAATAATGAAGCTAAAATTCATTAGCGAAAATAAAAGAAATAAAAACAGTGAATTACCCTCCAGCACTGACAAGATGTGTGTCTGTCAAAGCGAATTTACACACATCCTCTTGATGTCCTGAAAACACAGTCAATCTGTTATGCTGGAGCCTCCCCCCCTCAGCACCCCTGAGATGGTACGCTCCAATGTCTGCTGCCTGAGACAGATACAGCACATCACCTTCCAGCTGTATCCACGGCAACAAGCTGTGGGGAAAAATCAAGGAATGGAAATTACTCCTACACATGCTCAGTCTGGTTTCTAAGGACTTAGGTGATGTTGTGGCTAATAAAAACACAATGATTTCTTATCCATGCTGGCAAGGTCAATAACACACCCAGAACTAGAATCTTTTTTTGAGTATTTGAGAAAATATTTGTATCATGGGAAGGACAATAAAAACACATGTTCCAGGCTCTCGCTTTTCTTTTAACTGCAGGATAGGGATTAAAGGAATAGTTCAGGGAAATAAATTACTCAACAGCTTCGTGAGGTTAGAGGCAAGTGTGTAATAATAATTAATTAGCAACGTTAGACTTGTAAAAGATGCAAAATATGCATTAGCTAACTGGCAGAAATTGTTTATATTTGATAGTGTCATCTCTTCACATGTCGGGTTATGTCTGGACCTTTTCATATAGTTGGGCAGTTGGTAGCCTAGTGGTTAGGGCATTCGCCCTGCGATCAGAAAGTCCAGGTTCAATTGCCAAGACCGCTAGACACCGTTGTGGTACCCTGAGCAAGGTACTGTCCCCACACACTGCTCCCCGGGCGCAGTGTTCATGGCTGCCCCCTGCTTCACTTGGTGAATGGGTTAAATGCAGAGGGTGAATTTCGTGCTGTTCACACTGTGTGCAGTGGTGTGTTCACATATGACCGAATGATCACTTTCACTTTTTTAATTTACCATCCTATTAATTTTTATGTCTATAAATGATGCAATGTATGTTTTAAAGAAAGGTTTGAAGTAAATAGAAATAACAAACTCACTTAATTTTCCATTTCAGGAGGACATTTTTACGACAAACACCACGACTCCAATTCTGGGATATCTTCACTCTGTCCTTTAACAGAATGGCAGGATATCTGAAAGGATCAATGAAAATGTTATACATTCAGTTGCACTGCTGTAACACAAATAACAACATGATACATAATTAGAAATAGCCTTGGTCTACAAATGTACTGTGACGTCAGCTTAAAATTAAATGCTTGTATTACCTCCCACTGAATAGATAATGTCTCCAAAAAAATGCTAAATTTGTTTTTGCTGAAGCGAAGAAAAACTTTTTCAAACCACAGTGTGTGCCAACAGGAAGACTTTTCCTTCATATAGTCATGACTTTCATCCAATTTGCCACTGACACTTTGATTGGAAGGCCTAGGCTGTATGGTCACAAAAATTAGTGGTTGATACTTCTAGTAGGAGAACGATTCAAATGCACATAAAAGTGGATTAATAATTGTATAATTAAAAATTTGACATAGCTATGACAGATCCCTGACCTGAACACCATTGGAAAACTGTAGGATGGGCTGAAACTGTACAAAAGAGAACAAGGAGTTTGGAGGATTTTAAGAGATTCAGTACAGACTGTACTAATGTGGCCTCAGGTTGCTCGCTCTGCATATGCCTAGAATTTGGGCAAACAGAGGTTATAAAAATGGTAAAAATAGCCGCTAATAGCTAAGGGTTTATGTGTTCTGAGACTAATTTTGCTTCCATTTCTCCTCGCATTTTCAGTGTGAGACTGAGGTCATTACACCCAATAAATATAAATTACATAAACACCTGTATATTTGTAAACCTTATATTTGTACTAATTATTTATAACTAGTTATTATTAATTCTTTTTTTCTTGTGCACAACACATTTGTTACTGCATTTTTCTGTCTACAACAATGAATTTGTGAGTGTTCAATAAGCATACAGAAGAAATTAATCTCTGTAACATGGTTTCCACATTCCAATAAGTAGATTGGACCTATTAACCATTACAATGTTATTTAAGTTTATTTTGAGCAATTTGACCAAATATAGTTCCAGATTAGGGTTCAGTAGCTGAGATGAATCCACATATTCATGTAATCCAAACTAAATTAGATTGGCCAAAATATATTCTTTCCTTTAGACCAATATATTTCAGTCCCAATAAGTAGCAATACAACTACAGTGCTAGTATTTTGAGATGGTTGCTTATTCGTTTTAAAGGGTCATACACACACTACTGTCTATCTGTGTGGTGTTCATGCTGAATTAGAGCGGACTTTGCAGGGTAGTGTGTTGCTGCTAGTTGGCATATGAACTGTATAAATAGTGTGTCAAAGTGAATCAGCACATCACTATGAAATCAAGCAGTCAGATAAACAGAGGTGACCTCTTAGGAGGCTGAACATTAAAGTAAAACTTTCTCATGCTGCCTGTCAACTGTCTATTTCTCAGTGTTTTTGAAGCACAGCTATAGCTACACTGTATGGACAAGTACTGGGACCCCTGATAATTACACCAAATTGTTGTAAAATCGCATAATATGGAGTTGGTTCCAACAGCTTCCATTCTTCTTGGAAGGCTTTCCACAAGCTTTTGGAGTGTTTCTGTGGGAATTTGTGCCCATTCACTCCTTAGAGCATTTATGGGGTCAGGCAATCTCCATTCCAAAGAGTTGGATGGGGAATTCAATTCCAGTCAAGTTCTTCTACACCCAACTCATACAGCTATGTCTTTATGGGTCTTGCTTTGTGCACTGGGACACAGTCATGCTGGAAAGGATGTGTCCACAAAGTTGGAAGAGAAGAGCAAAGCGACCATTCTGTCATACGTGGAGAGCAAGAAATTCTTCCACTGCATTAAGCCATTTTCCAAAGTGAAGGAGCAGGTAGCCATGGACGCAGTGTGTGTACGGTACCTTACTCAAGGGTACCTCAGAGGTGCGGGATTCGAACCCACGACTTTCTCATCGCAGGGCGAATGAGGCCACCAGCTGGAAGCATATGTCCCTAAAATGTATGCTGAAGCATTAAGATTGCACTTCACTGGAATTAAAGGGGCCTAGCTTTAACCACGAACAACTGCTTTTGTCCATATTCTGTATGTATGCCAAAACAAAACCAGGGGGGAATTCCAGAAGGCAGGTTATGCTACATAACCGGGTAAGTTCTGCACTAACTTACCCTTGAACTTACCCGGTTATGTAG
>JBBPDH010000144.1:15850430-15877870 GCA_037974565.1 Clupeocharax schoutedeni
ATCGAGGGGGAGAGAGAGAGAGAGGAACATTGAGCGGGAGAGAGAGGAACATTGAGGGAGAGAAAGAGAGAGGAACATTGAGGGGGAGAGAGAGAGAGAGAAACATTGAGGGGGAGAGAGAGAGAGAGGAACATTGAGGGGGAGAGAAAGAGACACTGAGGGGGAGAGAGAGAGAGAGATTGAGGGGGAGAGCGAGAGAGAGAGATTGAGGGGGAGAGAGAACGAGAGGGACATTGAGGGGGAGAGAGGGACATTGAGGGGGAGAGAGAGAGCGAGAGGGACATTGAGGGGGAGAGAGCGAGCGAGCGAGAGCTCTCTTGTGGTGCAGTCTGACCAAAAATAACAACAGAAAAACTCAAGCACAACAGCAAAGCAGGAACTGAGAAGGCGGAGGTTTAACAGAACACAGCCACTGTCGGCTTGACTACAAATAAACAAACCAGAATAACAGAGGCTACCACTAAATAATCCAGACAGCCAATCACATGATCAGAATTGCCTCCCCTGGAGCTCCACCCAACTGGGGTCCAGTTAGAGACCGGAGCTCAGCTGTAGCACAGTGTGTTCACTCCTCTGGACCTTCACCTGTTTCTGACCTCAGAGCTGCTCTGGGCTGAATGTTTTTGGGCTATGGACCAAACATGACCTAGAAGTGCCACTGATGTGTAAAGAGCCCAGCAAAACAAATGTACCAGCACCACACAGTGATGAACGGGGTTGAGGCTGATAGACTCTACCGCATGCCTGTGTTTCTAATAAAGTGACCAGTGAGTGGAAGCACAGGGTGGGTGTTTGTAATATAGTGGCCAGGGAGTGTTTACATACCAATGACTCTGTGGTTGAAGTAATCAGGCAACATCCTCTCACACACAGTGACCAGCAGCCAGAAAGCTTCCTCTTCTCTGGTATAGAGCAACAGCACAGAGGCCAAGATGTTCATAGACTGAAAGAGAAACACACACACATTGCTAACGACTCCTGAGAGGGTATAACTCTGTGAGAAGTTAATAAAATGCTGAATATTTTGAATTAAATTATTTGCTGATCTCCTATCAAAACAAGGATTTCTGTAAGTTAACAAAGTTAACACCAAATGCTAAAATTCCTGTAAAAAAATCTAAGTAGTTTACACTTCACTGTGTGTACCTGGCAGTATCCGATGTTGGGGTTGCGGTGGGCGTAGGCCGTCAGGACCCTCCGCAGAGCTGCGATCCCCGTCTGGTTCTGAAAGGCGGCGTGTTCAGGCAGCGAGCGGTGCAGATCCCGCTCGATTTCCTCCGTCGCTATGCTGGTCTCACCCATGCTCCTGCCCACCAGATCTGTGTAGTAGTCGGGGTGGGCGGCCAGAGCGGAGCAGGCGTCTGTAGCAGATCACACTCAGCTCAGGACTCAGAGCTCCACACCAGAGCTGCAGCACTGCTATACTGAAACCTAATCAGAGTTAGAGACTCATAGCTTTACGGATGCTAACTGACTCTCCACTGCACGCCTTCACCAGGAGTTTGTATGAATGGATTTTTCTGTCCATGGAACAAATTTACTACTTTTCTTCTGATACTCCTTCTTAGAGTATAACCCCCCCCCCCCGCCCCCCTCGTCTTTCTCCTCTCAATCTTTCTATTTTCTTCCACTTTCTCTTTTTTCTCTCTCACTATCCCAACACACACACACAGACACACACACACACACACACACACACACACCTGAAAATGTAAGCCACATCTCTCCACGCAGAGACTCAGGGATCCCCATGGCAACCAGTTTCCGTATTTTGTCTGCGCGGAACATGTGCACGCCGCGACCGTACTCGTCAAAATGATCCTCCCATAACCGCACCCTCAGCTGCTTGGACATCTAACACACATACGGACACACGGAGACACGCAGAGACACAAACAGACACGCAGACACACACACATACACAAAGACACACACAGACACAAACAGACATGCAGAGACATACACAGACACGCAGAGACACACACAGACACACAGAGACACGCAGAGACACACACAGACACGCAGAGACACACACAGACACGCAGACACAAACAGACACACACAGACACACATACACAGAGACACACACAGACACGCAGAGACACACACAGACACACACAGACACACACAAACACACACAAACCCACAGAAATACACAGACATGCAGACACACACAAAGACATGCAGAGACACACACACACACAGGGACACACACACAGGGACACACACACACACACACACACACACGCGTACACTACTTTTGCTTACTTTGACTTCTGCATTTTTATCTCAAGTCTAAAAAGCCCTGGGCCTTTTTTGACATCTAAGCTCTGGACTTGCATGCGTTTTATACACGCGGAATATATACGTTATAAATATAATAATAGTAAAAATATATATATATATAATACACATAATGAGCATAATTTCGTGCGAGTAGTCTCCTGGGTCGGCACAAATTAATATAACAACAAAAAATACATCACAGTAAATCCTGCTGTAATTAGTTGTAATGAATATTCCACATACCTGAGCATAGTAGCAAAACGCAAAGAGGTGAAGAAACCTGGAAAAGAAGAAGAAGAAGAAGAAAAAGAAGAAGAGAGAGAGAATGTGTAGGATTAGTAAAACGCCACTGGACGACCCGATTGGATGTAATGTGCCTAAAAGAATATATCTGTATACTTACAGATAACTCAGTCGCGATGGGATGAGTCTCATTGTGGATTGAAGGGAACCGGCCGTGGAGATAAAGCTCAACGCACCAAATTAGTGCGTGATGGAACGGAGAGATAACAGCTCGGCTCTTCCACTGGAAACGGGAGAGCTCCTCTCGACCAAAGCCCGCACGGACATCCAAAAGTGTGGAGGCACACCGGGCGACGATCCGGGCAGCAACAACAACAAGAAAACAACAAAAAAAAGAAAAACAGAAAGGCCAGGGAACAAGGCGCGGCTCAGAGACGAGCGCTCCTTTAGAGGCGCAGCAGATTTAAGTGCACTTTACGCAAAACCCGTCCGCAAAGGAACCCGCGAGCTATAAGGGTAGTAGTATATAGAGTCTGTGCGAGAAACAAAAAAGTCAAACAAGCAAAAGCCAAGTCATGTCCATCAGAAAAAAATGACAGTAAAATGGTCTCTCTCCGTCGATAAGCTCCAGAGGGGAGTCCTTGGACGTGTGAGTGCGCGTGTGTATGTGTGTGTGTGTGTGTGCGTGTGTGTGTGCGTGTGTGTGTGTGTGTGTATGTGTGTGTGTGTGTGTGTGAGAGAGAGAGAGAGAGAGTGTGTGTATGTGTGTGTGTTCCCGTGGTGGATGTCAGGCAACAGGAGCAGGACAGTGCATCCCGTGCGGATGGTGGCTCTCTTCAGGAAAACAGTGGTGCTGGGACTCAGTGGCCTCCTCTCTTATTCTCCCCTCCTCTTCTCCCACTCTGCCAGGCTCCAATGTCAACCCAGCTCGAGCTTACGGCCTTGGTTCAAATGGTAGGTTGGTCCTGGAGAAGCAAGCCCCCTCCTTTTTGAACAGAACAAAAGCGACTGCGCCCCCCCCAACACACACACATACATACACACACATACACCCCTCCCTCCCCTGAATTTAAAGTATACTTCACCTGAGTTAAGGGCCAGCACTAACGTGCAGCGCGCTAAGGGACTGGAGCTTAATTGGACGATATTGATTAAAATGCTCTCATTGACTTCCCAGAGCAGATTTTGAGCTCCTATGCAAAAATGTTCCCTCCCTGCCAAGATCTGCTCAGGGTGTGTATGAAGCACAGACAGCAGTGAAGCTCCTCCACTAACAGGGGAGCAGGTTAACTTTGTTAATTCGGGGGCTTTTGTGCAGTGGCAGGCACACACACACACACACACACACACACACACACACACACACACACACACACACACACACACACACACACACACACCTACACATCACAGCACTCCCTCGAGACGTGTGTATTGTCAAAGAGAAGTGTGAGACATTAAAAGGATTACAGACGATTAGCGTCACCCTTCTTTAGCTGCTCCCTGAAGAACGACATACTTTTCCCCTTTTCTCCATCCCAAGGTGTGTTGGTGTTCTTCTTTCGGCCAGCTCTTATTTTACTGTCCGTATTTAATAGCGAGCGGTAATATGTTCCTGATATTGGAAATATTAAAATGCGTGTGTTTTGACCACCATTTCCACACTCTCCAAGTTAGCCCACTTTCTTTTTTCACCAAAGGCCTCAAATCGCCGTTCACAAATTAATCATCGAGTCTGACTTCATTAGGAGCCATATAAAATAGCTGCCCTCGCGCCGATGGCCCGTCGTTAATTATAACAAGTCCAGCACTCAGGAGCGGTTTGCAGCTCCTCAGTTTGTTAAAGAGTCTAAATGAAGTCAGGCCGACGCCCAGCTGCAAGATGAGTTGTTGGAAATGACGGCTTAACTATTTGTAAGTTTTTGTTATTTGTTAGGAAGTAAATGACGATGGGGCGCAGGCTAGTGAATATAGGTAATTATGAGACCTTTTCAGGGAGATAAGACAGACTAAACGCAGAGAAGTGACAAAACCAGGTGTGTAACAGAATACCTGGGCTCTTAAAAATCCTCTGCAGCATTAGAGACATACAGAACCATACTGTGCTATTACCACAAGGGGGCTCCGCCTCAAAGTGGCGTTTCATTACATTGATTTATATTCTGGTTCACATGTACAGGCAATCCTGGCAATAAAAAAAAGATAGTTGGCACTCTGTGGATGGGTGGCAGAACAAGCAAGTGCATGAGGGTCCAGTAATACCTAAAAGCCTCTCCGCAGTTTTCCAGTAGGAGCCCTGGGATGGCATTCCCATAAGCAATCAGAGTGAAGGGCCCACACATGCACACTCACCTCCTTCCTCTGTTTCATGCTTTGGAAAGTTGTTTTTCCTCTTCAAAACCTGTGCATCGTATTTTGTGTTGAAGTGGCCCAGTATTAATGGGCCATTAAAATCAACAGTCTGACTCCATGGCTGAGCACTTCTGCATGGCCTAAGGCTGCACTGGGCTCCCCATTAACCCCACATCCAGCTCTCTGTCGCTCAGTGCCTAACCAAGCAGCAGGATGACTAACATGGGAATGAGCTGCTGCTGCTTAACCCACTGGGCAGAGAGAGAGAGATCTGGCAAAGAGAGGGAGGCCCTGGGAGATATGAGAGCGAGCAGTTCTTGTACTGTACCCTGGGCTTCAAGAATAGATTTAGCACAGTCCTGGCAACCCCATGCTTTGCACATTTTTGTGCTTTCCACAGTCTGCACACCTGGCCCAGCCAACAAGGAGCTTACTAATTAGTTTATGAGCCAAATTGGATGTGTTAGATGAGACAAATCACAAAAATGCACACAATATGGGGGTCTCCCCCTGTAAAATTGTGTATTTCATGTATATGAGTAATGTTTACATGTAATGAACACTCATTACATGTAAACATCACTCATATGTGTATATCCAGCGGCAAGTCTTGGCTCACACACCCAGCCAGCCTTGGCCAATGCACATTTGCCAAAATGACTGCTGAAGATAAACTTAGACACTTTAAAAATGTAAATAAAATGTATTTTTGATATCATCAAATAAAAAAAAGCATAGCTTTGTGGCACTTGGCATTTAAGTAACCAAGCAAATCATGTAATATCACAGAAATACAATAAGTACTTATTGTTATGTATGTATGGCTCAGAAGGGATGCATGTCAGACTAATACAATGTATGTCTTCAGTGTTTTCCTCTTATTTGGTCAAAGCTTAGCAAATGCCTCATAATTCCTTCTATCCCCACTCTTTTAGCCCTCCAAAAATGTCCCAAGTCCACCCAAAACAGCTTTCCAGGTGCTGCTACTGTGTATCACCTATACATTAAATAGCAGTATGAATGAGAGTTAAAAGATTCAGTCGTTGGAGTCAAGGGACTGGTGTTAATACATATGTTTTCATGTATGTGTTTGCAGAAGAGTAGAGAGGTGAGTCTCCAGCCAAGCACATTTCCACTCTGACAGTGTTGACAACCATGTCTGACGAAGGCAATGTGCTACCTGGTATGTGATTTCTGAATAGCTGAAGTATTTGTGATTACAGACTGTCACCAGTTTTGATTCAACAAGTATGAACTTTATTACTTTGCATGCCAGATCATTCACAACTCAGGATATTGCTGGAATATTGCTTCTGCAAAATATGGCAAGCAAAAAAAAAGATGATCAGGGGACAGAATGTTAGATATTACTCAATAAATAATAAATCCGTTTTTGCTCATGAATGCATGTCACAGGTCAAGTCACACCTTATCACCCTGCTCACTTCTTTTGTTAAGGGCCTAGGACCACACAATGTCTTAGATAGGCCTGAACTTAGAGACAGAATAGCTGTAAAAAAGTAGAAAGAATCAATTTTGGTGCTGAAACAGAGAAAGCAGAAGGTAGAAGATAGAGTGATTAAATTTGAGAAAAAAAAAGAGAGAGAAAAAGAGGGGGCAGGGCTGGAGGAGGACCCCTGCGGTGCTCGAGATGGATGTCGATGCTCCTGGGGTTAAGAGGAGGGCAGGCAGGCCCTGTGCCTGGCTGCAGGGAGTGGGCTACCTGCTGTTTGCCTCTGGGGCCTGATGGCTCTTCCAGAGTGGCCCAGAGCGGGACAGGAGGGGCTGAGGGGCGGAGGAGAAGCTCCTTGTCCTGAACCCTAACACCCGTCAATCCACCCGCTTTCAGCCACGTCACCGATGATGCCAGACGTCTTCCGTCGCCCAGCGCCTCACCATGGTAACGCTCGACAGCACCCACTTACAGTCAGATACATCAGAGAACAGAGCAAGAGAGCCAGCAAGACAAAACACACCCCAGGGAAGAGGACTCATTTGAGTACCAATGCCACACTGACTGAGGGGCAGCGCCATTGTTCTCACTTTTAAAGTGTCCTTTCAGAGGGCCTCAGGGTGATGGACAGGCGTCACAGCAACACACACCAGCAGAACAAACCCAGAGTGAGGGACATGTTAATTGGAGGGAGGGAAGGAAATGGATAAACAAACACACTAATGGTGAGGAACCTCGACAGCAGAGCCACAGATTAGTACAGAATGCAAAGAATGTGATTGGCCCATTGCGAGCAAATTATCTTCAAAGTGAGGTCATAGTGATTTGATTTCGTGGAACTATTCACATCTGCTTATGTATGTATGCATGTGATGGGGGGGGGGGGGTCTGTGGGAATTAAAGCACAAATACACAAACACTGCAACAATAACCCTCCAAACAAATATCAGTGGCTCATTAGGTGTTCATGATACTTCTGTGGAGGCCCTTTGAAGAATCTCATAAATAAGTTTTGGAGATTCTGTTAAGTTATGTAGAAATGTACTAAAGGATGGTAAAAACATTTGAGTTTTTCAACATGGATGTCTAACAACATCTTGGTGAGAGAAAGCTTCACTGAGCCCCAGAACCAGCTTTTCATCCATCTGCCCTCACCTGCTTAGTCAGTGAAAAAAAAACTTCACACACTTTTTAAAACGCAATCATGTAATAAAAGCTGTGAAATCGTTTGGCCACCCCATTAACGAGCAGTCATTTTCCTTGTTCTTATCCCTCTGTAGCGACAGCGCTAGAGGAACACTCTTTCACAAGTACAGAGCTCGTTAAGCAAGTGCCTTCTAAAATATTTAGCCATATGGAGGAAGGTCTTTTCCCTGGCATCTACTTATGAAAATCTCTGGCTGCAGATACTGTAACTTATTCCCATACTTAAGTCAGTGGTTTTTTTTCATAGCCCCACCGGGTTCACCCAAATATACCTTTTTTTTCATTGAACATATGTTGGTAATATGTATACCATATGAACATGTCAAACAAGATGGTTTTAGCATCTACCATTCTGCCATTGTTGAAAAGTTGTCTTACCCCCCTCATACTGTTTGTGTTTTAGCTCGACTGAACCAGTTCTATCTACAGATCAGTGTATGTGGACTGTTACGAGATCATTTGCTTTGTACCGTAATACCAATTCGCCATGTAAACATTTGTTCAGCATTTCATTCTTTTCAGGCTTTTTTCATACAAGCAATGTTTTCTCTGCAGGAAATTCTTATGTGGGACCATAGCACAATGTTCAGTATGGGCTGACATTCCAAACGTCCAAATATGCACGCTTTGTTGCGGTTGCTGCTCTTTTCGTTATTATTAATTGTGTGGGGGGCTGCACTGTATTTCGTCTAGGGGCTGTGGCCTGGGTTTGGCGGCTGTACTCCATCAGTCAGGATGCACAGTTCACTTCTGGGTGGTAGCTTAAAGGGCAATATCATGCCCTATTTATACGCCTTTTTGAAGGCCAGCAGTTAGCCAGAGACCAGGTCAAAGCTACAACCTGACACACACATGCCTGACCCCTCTCTTCTGCTGTCCCTCTGTCTATGTCTCTGCAATGTGGAGCAGGCATGACTCCAGAGATGAAGATAACTCCACTCTGAAATAACATTTTATACTTAACTTCTCTCAGATATACTTAACTAACCTCACCTTATTGCTGAACTATCTAATTTAAAGATCAATCAATCTTAAAGCTGTTTATAGAACCATTTTGTTAGAGCATACGATGTTAGCAGGGTGGTAATGAAAATCGGTCAGCCTGTTTTCATTATAGATCGTTTCACGTTTTTTTCACTCTGGCAGTAGTGTTCTAGAAATTTACATGTCATAAATATGAGTGATGTCTAATGTGACTTCAAAATGTATGCTAGAGGCACTTTTCTTTATGATTAGTGCTTGCTAATTTTCATTTGGGCATCCTTGGCCAAAATGATGACAAAAGGAGCCATGAAGAAAAAGAGCCCCAGCAATCAATCCTGCCACCTTCAACCTTCCATGTCCAACACCTCACTCTGTTCTCTCAGCCTAAGGCAACACCAAGCTCTACAGATCACTGTTTCATTATTTTTTCACACGACTCCTGCTCAGGTCTGGTGTCCATTTGTGAGAATGTTGTGTTGGACTCCCTCCAAATGTTGCCTCGTTCTCTGTGCATTGACCATTCGCATTCCCCATTGGCTTTCCACTCCCCCTGGCCTTCTGCTGGGCTGCTTTTTACATCTTTACTCTAATACAATAGGCCTACATGATCAGCAACACACACACACACACACACACATGCACAGAGGCAGAGGCTGTAAAAACACTGGCAGGTCACTCCTTCTTGATATTAGCAGTGAAAAGTGACTGAATGTCTGAGACGGCTAGGAGCAGACTTGCTTTATGGTGGTGTAACTCCCTGGGTTTAGGCGTGACATAAAAAGGCACATTGCCACATGAGTATAAGGAGCAGGCACAGAGGGTAAGCGAGACCGTACGGGCAAAGGTGAACGCCACCCTTTGTGTAGACAAAGCTGGCGGGGGAAAAAGCGTGGGAAATTGTCCCACTAGCTGGCAAACAGAGTTACGCAGACCTGCGTGGGTTTAAACCCACAAAGCGACGGAAGCTTTTCCCTTTCCCCCAATGTGCTATAGTGGCGGAGTGCAGGTCGCCAGTATGAGCTAGTGCTGAAGGCATTTCATTGATTAAAATCCCAAATGTGTCCGAAGATCCCACTGCACATTTGCCATGCGACCATCCGTGCTGCCTGCTTAGGTCAAACAAAACCTTCTAAAGTGCAAGTACACTATGAAGCTCCCCTTGCTACACTCCTCTGAGTTCCTGCTGAGGCAGAACCAGAGCACAGCTACAGTGCAAGCAAACACAAAGCTACTGTGTGCTCTGAGCAGAGAGTGGCCTCGTGGCCAGGCCTTGTGGTTTGGTGAGGTTATCTCTGATGTCCGGAGAGGGGAAGGGCCACGACGATCACGGAAGTTGGATCGGAAGCGTGGTCTGGGTTTCAGGGATTGTAATTCAGTAGCCTCATTTTTTGGTTTTCGTCTTGAGCTGTAAGAGATTCCGGAAAATAAAAAACAATGCTCATATATGAATGGGGCTCTGTGAAATCTGCCAATTATATTGACAAAAGGAATGCAGGGAGGTGACGCTGTCTCCATTGAATCTTATTGACACATCAGATGTTATGCTGAATTAAAAACGGCTGGTAATCCAATCCATTCCAATAAGACTAAATGGCAATACATGTGTGAAATTCAATTAAAACACAATAAAAGGTATTAAATGAGTTGGGACTGACAGTGTACGAACTTGATGTCCTCATTCAACCCTTCTCTCGTACTTACCATGAAAGAGAAAACACCTTGAAAGAAGTCGGACAAACTCCATATTTAATATTTAGGTAGTTTATTGATTTATCTTTGGGTTTGTGGGTCTTGTGTCAAGACCATCTGCTTACAAAAATGAACTCTTTCTTTTTGCTTTGGACCACTTCAAGTGGTTTGGTCACTACGTTATTGGTCTGAGTGAAGTTTCAGTGAAGAAACAAGTTGACCCACCATGGCGTGACCAATAGAGCTGTCAACGCTGTCAATTCTGTATTAAGTATCTGCATGAAAATAATGTGCTTGTTGAGCTGCATAATTCACTTAAGATAATGAAATGTGCTTAAAACTTAATTAATAAACCATTCTTCAAGCTGTCGTTAATGAAAACGTAGATTGTAGAATTGTGGGATGGCTGTACAATCTATGAACCAACAAATTTCTTTCACAGGATTGATGCAGTTTTGTCTTCATGTCAGCCTGAAACAAGTGGCCCAACTATGCAAAGAAAAATGATATGCCCTTGGCAACATTTCAATAACACATGGCCATGTAAGACCATGTGAGTATTTATTGTCCTCCTGGTTCAGATGGGCAGATATTTCTTTGAACTGTTACATGGTCTATGTCTCCCGAACCAAGCATGATTTACAATCTTGTAAACACAGGAGAAGTGGTACCAAAAATGTTTTTGGAAAGCCAATAACTGCAGGTACTGGATTAAATGTACTCCCAGTGGCCTTCACTGGCAGCTTTTTCAACATGTTTCTATCACATTCTCCTTTCTTATACCATAGATTTCAGTTTCTTTCTTTCCTTTTTTTTTTTAACAAAACCTTTACTTTATTCTTTTAGGTTCTGTGAACATGTCAAGTTCTCTCTCTCTCTCTCTCTCTCTCTCTCTCTCTATATATATATATATATATATGTATATATATACACCAATGTGTTTCACAGCCTTTTCTCTTGCCCTATTAAAGTTGCCTTTTTAATCTTGGGCCTCACAGACACTCAGTTGGCCGGAGCAGCTGTGAAGACAGGGTTAGGGTAAGGGTGACTCCCACAAAACCGAGAGGAAAAAGGCAACAGAGAAGAAGAAAGAGATTTCAGTGGCCCACTGGGAGTCTGACTCGTCTCTCAATCATCCCTGGCTGAGCTGCAGAGAGAGCAAAGAGAAAAAGAGGAACAGAAAGAGAAAGAGAGAGAGATGTGTCAGTGCATCCCCGCTCTGTAGATCATGTTTCAGCTGGAGGCCTCTCCACAGTCTTGTCACAAGTCCTTGTCCAACACACGCACGCACACACACGTACACACACACCTACGCACACGTATGCACACACACTTATGGGTATTACTGTCTTTGTTGGGATTTGCAATTAACTCACACAATACTATGGGTAAATAATGTAGATTACTACACCCAAACATATTGGTAAATCTAATCTCTTTAACTAAAACCCATCTTAAGGTTTAGGCTATTTCAATCTTTTCAGCAACAAAAAAATCCTTGCAGGGAAAATGTCCTAAATCTTCGTTTTTTTCATACTGTCCGCTAATTACAAAGACACACAGTCATCTAGAAGTGCTAAACATTACGTACACACTCCAGGCTCTATTAGTAATGAAGAAAGAACGAGAAAAGTAGAGGAGAAATGGACTATAGGTGACCAATGGAGAGAGGGTGAGTATGGATGAATGAAGCAGAGAGGGTGAAAAGAGGTTGTGAGTCATGGATAAGAACAGAGAGCGAGGGAGAGAGACTGACTACGGATAGATTGAAAAAGCAGAGAAGTAGCAGGTCTTGCAGGAATTTGAGGGTAAGGAAAGTTGAAAAAAGGAAAAACACTATGTAGAGAGCTGTTGTGTTTATGCAGTCCTCTTCAAAGGATAGCGCTTAATTATTTTTCCATACTAAGGACAACAGCATTGCACATAGATTCAAATGATCAGCTAGCGATTCACTATTACGTGGGAAGATTAAAAAAATACAATGGCTCTATATAACACACTGGGTTTATAAGCACTGATTGTTCTCAAGAACTTCTTCGACAAAATAATTCACGGTGAAAATATACACCTAAATGAAACTGCTGCCACATTCCCCCTCATAGCAATTTAAGTCATAAGTCAGGCTAACATAACACTCCATGCCACTAACACCAGCTAACCCAAATGTTCAGGCAGTAAAAGCTCCAGTGTATCCACATTGCTCTGAGGTCAGTCACAGAGGCAAGCACAACCAGGGTGATGCCCTGCCACCCTCACGCCTCGCCTGACCCCCTAACCCCTCCTGTCTCTTTGCAGCTGTAAAACCATGCTGAAGCATCATTAGCATGGAAACAAGATGTTACCTACGCAGACAACCTGGGGAACCAATTAGACGTGACACAGGCCTAGCCTAGAATGAGCCCCATGTGCTCTGCCTTAACCTCTGAAGTATTGGGTGACCTTGCAGCAAACAAGCTAAGGAGGAGCTGAGGTGTGGGTATGCTCAGGGTTCACTCAACACACTTCAGCTACACTTCACCAGAGGATTTCAGCTCGCCACACACTTTCATTCCGCTAAACCTCAAAGCCATTGGTCTACCCAGTGGTTCATGTATTAATGTCATAGTTAGAGAAGTCAATAATATTAGTAGAAGATGGTGTGGAAAGCTGAAAGACAAGTCCTGAAGGAGGGCAGTTATCTCTAGCACAGTCTCAGTCAGTGTTAAGTGGGATATGCGGTAAGTTCCATTAAGCCATATTAAGTGATATGCTTAACCAGACACCTCACAGAGGCCAAAGCTCAAGTAGGTCTGGGTAGTTTACTGAACAGAGAGCTTGTAAAATTCAACAGGGGCTTGTTAAATGTGTTAACATGACCCTTCACAAAGACATGCTTTAGCTACTTTGTAGTATTTTATAATGGAAGTGTTCCGATTGAATGTGTATTGTGTCTTTTATTATGATCTGGCCTATAGAATGCAAAACTGTTCAACATATCGTCATTGCCCAAAGAAAACCATGCATCACCATTTGGTCTTCATCGTTTGAACAGCAGCTGTCATTTAATTGTGTGAATGTTTCATGATGAATGGACCAACATAATTGCTCCAAAATGTCTTGGTATTAAAAACTTTTAATTTGCATTAGAAATGAAGAATGCTTTCGCTTTTCCTGTAAAGTTACCATTTTTTGGAGGATTTTATATACATGTTGTCACTACAGTAGACAGATGTTGTTTCGTAAGGTTTATAGTTTAATTATAAACTAGTCATTTGAATGGTATATTTATATGATCTTCGTAAATGCCTAATTAGGTAAACCTGTGCTATTTAGGACATCAGTGGCTGAACTGTCAGGAATGCTTTTAAGAATGTCCAGTTGAACAGGGTAAATGCAGAAGAGGTGGGGGAACAACAGAGCATTCCACAGGCATTTTCTCTCTCTCTCTCTGTCCCGCTCTCTCTCTCTCTCTCACCCTTCATACGTCAATCAGTCTTGTTATCTCTCCACTCTCACCCCTGTGCCCGCCTGTCTTCCAGTTCGAAGCTGTCGATGTGTTAATCACCCTGCTCTGCTGACAGAGGGAGCCAGATATTTTAACGTCCTGATAACCCCACACTGGATCCCATCGTCCTTTTCTCCCTTTCCCTCTCACGCTGCCCTGTCTCTGAATCTCACCCCTCTGGCCTCTCCACCACCCAGCTACCAAACTCCTTATCAAAGCCCCCAGAAATAGACCCCCAGGGTCAATAAGAATCTGTTTTGCCACCTACTTTGCGGCCACCTTGAAGGAATATTCACAATGCATTGTATGGTGGCAGACCATCACTTTTCACAATAATATGTTTCAATATTTTTACATTTAATACAGTTTGAGCCTTCAAATGAAACCACCAGTGGCACTGTTATGGAACCAAAACAGATTAAAACTCCAGGAGCTGATCAGATGTTCTCAATATTGTTCAGTTCTACTGTCGTGTATTTGAAATAAGCGCACTAGAACTCTATAACGCAGTGATTGAAACAGCCACAGTAGCCATTTATAGCTTTCCATCATGATCAAAAGTTGATTTATTACTGACATTATATTGACAGGAAATAGATGTGGATAACAAATGGACAGGCTGAATGGAAGTTTTGATGTATAGGCAATGGGAAAAAGGAGGAGGGAATAGGGAGGAGGGGTGAAGTCATTGAAATAAGACCTGTTTTGGCGAGCAGTTGATACATTTGATACGGAACTCACTGGATCCTCGACATGAGCTGTCAGTGTGCTAGCAGGGGAGACTTATCAATCACTGGCCTTCTATCTGCCTGCCTGTTTCCCGGAGCCTGGGGATGCCCTGTTTGTGTTCAACGAGGTCTGAAGGCTGCGCTGTTACAGCAACCCCCCCTCCAAGCCTACAGCCAGACTGGGATAGAGCGACTTACGTCCTCAGCTCGCCATGTTTGTTGATGTTGCTTTCCTGTTAATATGTCACCTTAGAGTCCCTCTGCAGATTAACAAGGAGAGGAAAGAAACACTCTTAAAAATAGATATAGATGAACCACTGTTAGCTTCCCCAAGAACCTTTTAGGGCCTTGTGAGTGAGATGTGTGCGGCTGAAGAAAGCTTTAAAACTTTAAACAGCCTGATACAAGTTAACGAGGCATTCCCATATTACAGTGAATGTAACAAACACAGTAGCCATTTATAGCTGTCTATAATAATCAAAATTAGACTTATTACTGACATTACACTGACAGGTAATAGATAGTGGATAACAAATGGACAGGCTGAATAACATCCAAGCCAAAACCCACTTTATTTTTAGGAGTGTACAGAAGACCAAGGAGGCCCAAGCCCTGGAAGTCCAAGCTAAGACACTATGAATCCATTTCAGTTCTTAAAGACAAAGCAGACAAAACAGTTATAATATATATTTGGGTGGTAACTTAACTGAGCTTGAGCATATTTTACAAGCCATAACCATTCAGTGTGCCTATGGAGCAGCAGAAGAGTGGCGAGGGTCCTGTCACCCACCGGTTGAATGATGTGCCAGTCCAGTCCCACAGCTGTGACCCAGAGTAGTAGGTGGCTTTGCAAAAGCTTTGGGGACAGAGAGGCAACCCGCCGGCAATTGTTTAACACCACCAGAATGAATATGTAAAGCGCTGCTAGCTCATAAATACAACATGAAAAGGCCCCTGCTGGGTATAAAGACATGTTATTAGGCTTACTTTGAAAAAGTCAACTGGGAGTATTACAATGAGGCTGTGTAGTCACTGGGGATGTGTCCCTTGGCACACAAAGGAGGCACATCATTAAATTAAAGAGAGGAAAAAAGTGATTATTTGGTAAATAGTTTTGAACAAACAGAGCGGGAAATGATTTGCCCCAAACCTTTGGCTGTTGCTGTCTCTTGCTGAAGTGAGGGACTTTTGGCTTCATGGTGTCTGCAGCTTTAGTATCTTACTCAACATCTGCTCGAGTGGAACTGTGAAATGTGTCCAGAACCAGAAACAATTATGGCAATTCAAATGAGAGAAAGGAAGAATAACTGACAATTCTGTGGGCTTCCTTATTCTGGGGTTTGAATCCCTGCTGGGCCGAAGCATCAGAACAGTAGCTATTATACAATGGCCGCTGTCAGAACTGGTGTAAAAACAACCTGTTCACTACTCTTCACGTGATGGACATCCAAAAAAGATGATTTTGACAAATTGAATGGAGAATCCTCTGACAAGCCCGGAGGGTGATAAACATCTGTTCTAACACAAAGCACTTGGAAGGCAAACAGTGGAGAACCGAAACACTTCCTCCACACCCCTGTATGGTTTCAACAAGAATGATCTGACGATGGTCAAGCTGACACTGATATCAAAGAAGGGTCGGCAGAATGCTTTGGTTTGGTTTGGCTCGAAAGAGACAAGGATACAGTTGGGAGATTTCAAACTCTGTATTCATCTACACTGAGGATGATTTGAATTTTAACACGTCCTTTACAATCCCAGTGAAATGACATGTTTAGTGGAAGTTCTAAGTGAAAATAAGAACAGAGAATTATGCATCCTCTACAGACAGAGAGGACCATTCAGTGGATAATTACTTTTAAAATATGGAATTTAAAGTATTGAGACATAAAGCTGGCCCTGTACAAATATTATTATGGCCAGTTTATGTTTATATGTTATTTTTAATAGTTTCCAATGAATACAAACTGTCCACTCGAGGGGTGTGTGTTTTTTGTACTGGGTATGTACTTATTTTCACCTAGAAACCGTATAATTTGACAGAATGTATTGTTTGCACATGTACCTGTATGTAATTTAAAAACCAAACCCTAAACCTAATCCTAACCCTAAGAACTGTTTTTCTTTTTTTTTTTTTGTTTTGCCTTCAACAAGTAGAACTAGTCCCTTCACACACACACACACACACACACACACCTCACCCCCACTCTAGACCTCCCTGCGGTCTACATTACTCTATGTGTTGGGTTGATTGAATGTGCAAAGCGTGTTTTGTGTTTCTCCCTGCCTTGTGACTAACTAGGGCCTGAGAGAGGAATAGCTGTAGACTGTGCACACAAGAACTCTCCCACTCTCATTCTCTTCAACTTGCACTCTCTCCATATTTCTTTCTTTTTCTCCTCTCTATAGTATTACATTACATAACATGAGAGATGTTATGGGTGTTCTTCATACAATACAAACAAATACTCACAAATACACACACACACACACACACACACACACACACACACGCACACACACACACACACACATACACACACTTAACCAGCAGATGATGTCCCCTCCTAACACAAACCATTCATCGTTACACAATTAGGACATTTTTTCAGCACCTGCTGCAGTGGGAATGCCCATTTGGCCGAGTTAATTAGATCCAGACTTCACAGCACAGAGCTGCTCCACTCAGTGACATTCCCAAATGGAGGCGCTCCCACCCCAGCGACTTATCACTGACCACATCTGCCAATGCATCACTACCGCAACTTACTGGCTGCTGAAACATCTAACCGACACAGCTTCATCTACTAAGCCGGTCTGAGCTGCGCATAGAGGCTCGGTTCAGAAATAAGTTAACCATTACCATTCTCAGACTTACCAAAGCACTTTTTAACCAAATACTTCACTTCTAAAGCGTAACCCAAAGTACAATTTGAAAAGTAATTAGAAAGCGTGGTCATCTCGAGCTGATGACCCAGACCATTAAAGGTTAAAGCGGTCGCCTTCAAGAACACTTAATAACTCCTGGCCCGATTACTGCCTTTCACTGCTTTCACTTTAAAGAGCTGTAAAGTGCCACCTGAAGAGTGAAAGAAATGCCCTGTCTGTTTGAGAAAGAGCCCTGCTCACACTCACTGACTACAGAGTACAATGCAAACTGGGAAATTGTGCTTATTGTTATTCGTAGCGGGCAGACATTCAGCGTGCCCTTTTTACTGGGTGTACTCCACCATTACAGGTAGTTGCGAACTATCACCACTCGTTGAAATTTCGGCCCACTACACAAAAAGAATGGAAGTACAATGACTTCAAATAGGTTTCTAGGTAAACTCCCTTTAGAGCAGTATAAAGGAGAAGACAGGTCTCAGACACACGTACCTTGCGTATTCTAGCTGTGTATTGGCTTATTGTTTAGCTGTTGTAAATTAAGACAGTAAAAAGTCTCCTAGCATTTGTAAATGAATGGAAGTCTGATGTCTTGGTTTTTTCATGACCCCTGAAGGAGGGCTGAGGTTTCAAATGTGCTCTCGCTTCCAGGAGCAGAGCAACGTGAGTTTCAAGTCTTTGATGTTGATTCCAAAAATCTCACATATTGTCTGTCAGGGAAACATGTGCAAGTACACAAGCAGTGTGGCAGTAATTTCTTGTGACAGGTCAGTTTTACCAGCCAGATAGGAGATCTTAGGAACATATAACATAGAAGACAGTGTTAAATTCACTTCTTTTTGAGCTTAATAGATTTACATGTTTTGTTATTCTCACCTTTCAGCATCTGAGGCTTGAAAAATCTGACCTTTGCCCTTCTTTAGACCAAGGCTTAATAGTTCTTGGTGCAGGCAGGGCATGAGTGTGCCCTGAGCACCCTCTAGTGTCCATATGAATATGACAACCCACAACAAAACAATAAACATGAGTAAACACACAAAATGCTTGCTAGGCTCTGATAAATGTAAAAGCTAGAGTTATGTTGATAGACTTTGATGTATAACCAAAATATGCTATGTGTGCTGGCCTTCTCAAGAGGTGTGCAAGGTAATGATTCAATTGACATCAGGACACTCTTCCCATGTTAGAACTGTTCAGAAGGCGTTTGCACATCCATTAGCATTTAACACTCAGATACACAAAGCAAAGAGAAGAACAAAGTTACACATTACACATAGGCCTAAAGGTGTTGCGTACTTCAGTCAGCGTGTTCATAGCAATTTGGAGGTTGTGGTGTCATTTGCTGTCCATTATTGGTCAAACAGGATTGCAGTCAAATAATGAATACTGAGAGAAAAATAGTTTGCCAAAGATTTTTTTTATTTTTTATGGTGATACTGGAGACTCAGGAGTCTGAAAAACTATCACAGTACCTTCAACGTAATCCACATGCAATACAGAGCTGTTTCACACACCTGCCCAGCGGAAGTATTTACGGTGGGGCCAACAAATTAAAGATGCTAATCTACACACACATATAACAATAAGAGAACCGGTTCAGATACTTGCAGGACTGAATCTCTAAAGACTTTCAAACTACTGCAAAAAGCATTTAAAAAGAAAGTTGGATAGACAGGAAACACATTTCTCTGAAACCAGACATGAATGCTTATTGAAAACGACCATTTAATAGCACGAAACTAGTATGAAACCAGACATATATACAGGTATACTGGGGGGACAACTGACATAGTAATGAATGCAAACCTTCAGAAAAGAATGAGGGTGATCTGCAAAGTGAAACCTCCACGTGGTCTCTCAGCCTGAAGCCTGGCCTCACTCGTATGTGTCTGGGAAGAGAGGCAGAAAAGACTCTGACAGTCATTTCTCCCACTCAACCAGCAACTAGCAAGAATGTGCCACATTTGACAGCAATCTGCTGGCATTCAGACAAAAGTAACGACCAAGAGCTGACTGTAAAAAAACGCTAAAGGATGAAACGAGCAAAACTGGGAGGGACGGGACCGAATGTGTTAACTGTGTCAGTACAGGCATCATAAAGAGTAGAGGTTACACATACACTGACATTCAAAAGTCTGGAATAACTTTTCTTATAACCATTGTTGTGCAATTTATCTAAATTTAGACTAGACTTGACTGCAAAGGAAGTTTTAAATATTTTAATACTTAAGTTGTTTCAGCCAAAACACAAAAAACCTGGTGGATAAATAATTTAATGCAATGATCATTTCCCATTATTTTTCTCAGTATGAAAATGTGATAGTCACTACCGAATTATAATGTATTACAATAATTCACTGTATTTTAACATTAACCAAACATTTTAGAATCTCTACAGTTGTGTCCATCATACTTACTTATCAAATAGTACGTCAATAAATCAACAAATAAACAAATGAAATAAAACCTAGAGTTGTATAGGACTACGGCATTGAAGTCATTTGATACTTCTGTTTGAAACCTTTAGATCACCAAAAACTATAACTCCAAACTTTTGAATGCATAAAAGAAGCTATAATTGCTTATAAAGAATTACAGGACAGTCTGTATCCTTGATTCTTTATGCCCTTTTTCGAATTCAGTGTTCAGTCCCATTGGGTGACTTGATCTGACCCATGCTGGGGTATACAGGGACGACTGGGCTAAGATTATGCATCTTTATTCCAGATGAAATTATGAAATATAAAGACAGTGGGTTACACCTATAATGGTGTTGTCCTGCCTTTATCAAGGCAGGTACATAAAGACTATTCTATAAGAAAGGCAAAAGAAAATGTACACTCCAATTGCTTTAGTGTACAAGCACCAGGACAGTAATATGGTTTTGTTATTTGGCTCTGTACTCCAGTATACTGGATCTGATATCCAGTCCGGTTAAAATGCAGAATGTAAACTTCAATGCAACCCGCATACACCCACAGGTTAGGTGTTTTCCCTGATGATGCCCTGATGCAGGCCTGTAATGCAGCCATTTTAAGTTCTTGAAAGGTGAAAGATGAAACTAATAAAGAACCAGCTGACTGACCTGGTCATATCTGCCGGACTCATTCTACTCCGCTTTACAGGCACTGATATTTCTATTGTCTTCATGTTGAGAGAAAGCAGAAACATACACACAGTTGCTACAATCAGCTCTTTAGTTGGCTCTCTGGTGCATGAATTACTGATGCAATGACAGACAGTGGGTCAATCCATTATCTATCCGACCCGCTTATCCTAACCTGGGTCCCAAAAAACCCCAAATTCTTAAAGTTATCACTTATATACCTATAAGTTGAATAAGTTGTGTTAAAAATCCCCCTGAGACCAGATTAAAGCATATAATTATATGCTAAAGTTGGAACAATACCAGTCAGAGGGGATGTTTGTAATTTTAAGTTTGTAAGTGAAATAAGTAAACCTCCTATGTAGGGAATATGGCAGTTTAACAAACTGAGAAAAAAACTATAAAATAATAAAATGTGCCATAACTTTACTGCAGGCCATAAAATGTTTTAGTAATTCTCTCAATGTGCCAGATTCAATAATTTAAGATTTTTTATTACTGCTATTCAATAAAGAAGAAATGTTTTCTCTGTAGAGAAAATTAAAATGTATACTCATTTTCGCTAAAAATAAATAAACAGTAATTTGACCAAGAGTGTCCAAACTTTCGCATACACCTGTAACTGATATGTGCAGTAAACAGCTCATCGTCTCCAAGGCAAGCATCTGTTCTATTTGTGTTGTTTACAGTAGCAGCTGCAGGACTTTAACCCTCTGCCCTCTTGCTAACAGTATTGAGGTGCTGTCATGGTAAACAGACTCTAGGTGGCACACCATGCAGACTTTCTGCTCTCCTTCTTAGAGCAGCAATGTACCACGGCCCTTACAAGCCTACTTTTAAATGCATCTTTACCAAATACATTACGCATGACAGTGATGTTCATAATCATCTACATCACATCACATTTTGCAAGTGCTTACTTGATCAGATACAGTGATGCTCCTTGCTGTTCAGATATTCTATAATTACCAGATTCATCCTCCTCAGACCTGCACACATGTGACTGCAGGTGCACACACATACACACACACACACACACACACCCCTCCCTTCTTCTCATCTATAAATACCCTCTCCTCAGTGACGGCTGTCAGGGCCTGTAACCTTGGCTTCTCCACTAGTGCACTGATTTATAGTGGGGCCAGATTGAACTGACCTTGCACTTGGTCTCAAGCAGTATAAGTAATGGCGGGTCATCAACACTGAAACTGGCGGCCATCTTGGCGCAGGGCTAGCACTTTGCCTTTGTCTGTGTCTCTGTCCGCTCCCTCTAAGACCTGGATCTGCCAAATATTCGTGAGTGGCCCCCCGCTTTGTGAGCTATCGCAGGGAACTGTCGGAATAAGAGCTTAACTGCAGCGGGGATCAGGCAGCGGTCAGCGATAGCTAGCTTTAATTTCATGCCTAATTTCTCCCTGTGCTCAAAGAATTGATCTTCCTCCTCTGTCTCTCTAACCTCGGCCTGGCTGTCGGGAGCCCCCGCCGGACGGGGCATGATGGGGGCCACCCTCCGGCCATCCATCACCCACCTCCCTAGCCCTGGATTCATGGCCCCGCGCTGAGCAGAGCTGCTCTGATGAAAGCCAAGCCACACAATGAGCTTATTTGATCTTCATAAACTCAACAGGCCAGATTCATCAAACAAGCACTCACTGCTAAGCAAAATTCATTCTTATTGCTTGGTGTGTGCCACGAGTGCTATACTTTATGTTTGAGTACAAAAGACACCCACGTACGAACAGCTCATGTGCACTTATTCATAAGGACAGGTTCTATTGTTATGTGCAAAACCAGTGGCCTGTTTTATTACAGCCTACAGTAATACTCAGCAACAATTCATTTGGAGGTGGTCACCTCACATTACATATCATCTATATTAAATAAAGGTAATGTAATGCTTTAACCAGAAATCTATCAAAATATGTTCTGTCGTCAGCAGATTTTTTTTTTCTGCTCACTGAAAAGATGTACAGCCTTTGCTCATGCAATATAGCAGGCACTCAAAAATATTCTGGCTACCAGTATATGGCTCCTGTCCAAATGAATGTACAAAGACAGGATCAGTGCCAACTATACAGCTGTCCCACTGCTGGCTGCTATACTTAAACACACCCCAGATCACCCCTACTTGTACATTTTTACATTTTCTGCTAAACTTGCAAATGACTGCACATAATATCAAAAACATAACTCCTGGTTTTCATTAAGCAACACTAGAAACAGAAACAAAACAAAATCTGTAGCTTCTCCTCTCTCATACCCAGCTCACACTCATGCTGTGAAATGGCTTAGGAAAAATGGTGTGCCTTTTTTTCCACGAGACAACATGTGATGACTCCGTCACAATAACCAAACAGTTCACCCCCCCTGGCCATTATTCTCAGATGAAAACTACAAGCTCAATGCAATAAAAACTCTCATATCATCCTCCAGATCCTCTAGCCCCTCGAGGCTTTCCAGGAGGTGATCTCATAGATGGAGTCTCCTTCTTTTAGAGGTCAGTGTACACAGCTCTCTGCAAAGACTGTAGTTTGCTCTCCTCTCGAGTGCATATTATACATGTATATATACAAGATAATCATTAGTTTATATGTTGGGGCTGATCGGTATACAACATTAAAATTGTTGATTATGTTGTTACAGTGGGTCCTGTCAAAGGGTGGAATATATGACATTAAGTGAATGTCTTGAAGTTGACGTGTTGGAAGAGAGGAAAAAAGCAGGATCTGGGTTAACTTTGACAAGTGTCAAACAGTTATAACTAGACGACCGGATGTGAGGTGTTTCTGGAGTGCAGTGGTTAGTACTTACCAAAAGTGGTTCAAAAAAGAACAACAGGTGAACTGCTGACAGGGTGTTTGGTGTCTCAGGCTCACTGATAAACATAGGGAATGAGGACTAGAATGTCTGATCTGATCCCACAGCAAAGCTACTGTAGCACAAACGCACAGTGCATCACAGCTAACTGTGTAGCTGCATATGTTTCCATGATTCTTGTAAACGCCACCAAAGTTTAATCTTAGAAGTTTGTTCCATTTTCTATATTGTTTTTTTCTCAATTTCCCATGTTGCAGCTAAAGGGGGCAGCTGGTAGCCTAGTTGTTAGGACATTTGCCCTGTGATGAGGAAGTGGCAGGTTCGATTCCCAAAACCACTAGGCACCTTAGAAACCCTGAGCAAGGTACCAACCCCACACACTGCTCCCCGGCACTGTGTTCGTAGTTGCCCATTGCTTACTTGGTGAATAGGTTAAATGCAGAGGAAGTATTTTGTGGTGTGTGCTTACAGTTGGCAGCTCTGTGTAGTTTTATGCTTTAAATACATGTTTCTCTCATTTTAAAACAATCACAACCTTTGGACAGGATATTTTATATAATAATTTATATACATTTTTGTTACTTACATTCATGGCATTTAGCAGACACTTAAGTGACTTTCATTTCCTAACTACAGGGGTGATACCCATGACCTCTTGGTCCAGAGGCACCACCACCTGTATGTAAATTTCCCCTGTTCTAATTGGATGCTGTGTACTGTAAATCTAAAAAGCAGGTGGATCTACCTAGGCTAAAAAATACAGAAAACAAACTTCAGCAAGTTTTTCAGATGCTTTGGAAGGTTGTGCAAGATGCAACCTGGCAGCCAGGAGCAGTACAGTATTTAGTCATCTTCTGCTCAAATATCTTAGCAATAGACATCACTCACTTTAACATGAATAAACTGTTTTTAGCCCATGGTTGTGACATCAAAACCATGATTTAAAACAATGTTTTTGCTGCTTCTAAATATGACCTGGGGAGAGAAAGAGTACTAAGTACATTCCCCCTTTTTTCCCAAAATGTAATGAACTCTCGTTTTTCATGATACAAGCCCACCAGGTATATGAAATGGGTTTGGAGGGCTGTTTGCCATCAGCATGAGCTGCTCAGTGAAGGTAGCAGCAGCACAGATATGATGATTATTATTACTTTTATTTAAAGGTGCCTTTCAAGGCACTCAGGGTGACCTTACAGACAAGTAAACCACAGCCTAAAATTAATCATTAAAAAGAAGACAAATAAATTAAGTTCCACAAATGTCTTTAGGTCTGCTGCAGTTACACTGTTCGACAGAAAAGGCTGAAATCAGGTGACGCAGCTCTAAAATCTTACATCTTGTTTACCACAGTCACTGTCCCTCATGTATTCCCCATCTAGCAATGCATAGAGCAAAACTGTTTGCCTCAGACATTGGCTGTAGTCTAGCCAATCCTCTGTCTTTTAAAGGGTTGGGCAGATGCCAGGCCATTGGTGCAGTAGATCCAAGTGCTACTACTGCCTACATGTCAAGGCTACTGATGGCATAACCTCCAGGTGATACTAACAGGCACAACATTATCAGAATGGGCAGAGCTCTTTGTCTAGGCTTTGTCAAATCATTTAGCATTTAATCCACAAAAAGTCCTTTAGGAGCATAACAAGCGTTCGCCGATAATGAAATCAGTGGGTGATGCACAGACATCGAGGGATGGATGGCATACTCCGAGCGCACCAGTGACACACAGTCAATCCTTATTTACTTAATTGCATGGCAAGTGGTTCACGTGGAGCTATTTGTCTCTCTGTCTGTCCCACTGTTTGTCAGGATGTTTCATCACTGACTGGGTTTTGTATCTCTGCTCCCATCTGTGCCTGTCTGTATGTGTGAGCTGGCAGAGAGACAGAGCGCTCCCCATCACTGCCGGCACAGGCTGCATCCCTACCACCAAGCAATAAATCCTGAAATAACGGAATGCACAAAGATACGATCCAGACTGTGCCACCGCAAGAGCCAGGGAGGGGCTAGGGGGAGGGAGTGAGAGCGAAACAGAGAGAGAGAGAAGGGGTGGAGAGAGAGAGAGGAGGGGTGGGGAGAGAGAGAGAGAGAGAGAGAAGGGGTGGAAAAAGAGAGAGAGAGGAAGGAGAAAGATAGTGAGAGGGTATGAGAGAGATAGTGAGCAAGGGGTGAGAGAGAAAAAGAAAGGTGGAGGAGAATGGGAGAGAAAGAGAGAGAGGGAGGGAGGGAGAGAGAAAGAAACAGAGTGAGAGAGAAAGTGCCTTTGGCTGCACTGATCCAATTAGTAGGGCTTATGTAGCTGCTCTCGCTCTCTGTCTCTCTCTCTCTCTCTCTCTCTCTCTCTCCTCCCCATCTTAATTGGAAGCCGGAGAGACCAGTCGAAATCGCATTAACAGAGGTCCTGACAGAGAGGACCATCAATCTTTTTTTATTACGGTGTAATGGGGGTTCTTGGGAGCCGCGATTCGATTTGTCACCGGCCTCGTTCGCTGATAACAGGCATTTGTCATCACTTTCCCCCTGCGTTAATGTTATCATCCCGGGCCTGACAGCTGCCTCCATCCAGGGAGTGCCAGCGACACAGCACATCCGTCAACATAATATTTCCACGGCCAAGGGGACTGCAACAGCAATAAGCCACATTAAAGCACTTATGAGGAGAAAATCTGTTGTCATTAATTAAAATGTTAGAGGGAGCAGCGGGTCTTCTTTGTGAGGGTACTGTGTCTGTTTGTGTTCTTTACGAGGTTGGAGGGAGGTGGCATCATTCCCAGGCTTGGTTTTTAGGCCCTTTTTAGATACAGACTTGAATACATGGTTGTAAATATAGTGATCAACACTGTGGCCACACTAGAGGCCATGGAAACATAAGGTCGTGTTAAAGTTGCTGTGTTGAGAAAGCAGCAAATACCTACACACTGCAGCAACGCCCCAGTAACGCTGTTCCTGTGCCCAACCACAAGGCGGCAGAGTTGAGGCTGCAGTGACAGGTGCTGAGGAGGCGGTAGATTCTTCTGCTGCTAATTAGACCAACATCCTCTCCTCGTGCTGACCTACAGGACGACAGTCATTCCATCAGGGGAGTCAATTCAGAGTGAAATATTAGCCTGTGTTTAGTGCTGTGTGAGGAAGCACTGAAGCTGGGTGTACATTTAAGAATTACAGCAACCCACCAGCACTGGGACGTATTGGATGGACTTTAAAGGGCACTCCAGCTAAAATGAAAAATGTTACCGTCACTACCATCAGTTGTAAACGTGCCTAAGTGCCTCTTACAATGGTGCCAGAATGGTATAGAGCAGGATTTTTCACTTTAAAGACTAGGACACCCTGATACGTCTGGAAGGAACTTTTGAAAAATTGCAAGTGCCTTGGGACAGATGCCTGAGAACTGTTTCAAACGGCTCCTTTATTCTGCCGTTTGGCTAATGCTATAGGAAGTAAACAGTTTATGTAACTAAAACACCACATACACCAATCAACAATAACATTAAACCACCAGCTCAAAATTGTGTCGGTCTCACTCATACCACCCAAACGACTCTGTCCCATTGAGGCATGGAGTACTTAGGCTGCAAGAAATGTTATGTAGATGATATGTATAAAATTAACATCCATATTAAAGTCAAGACACAATGTTTCCCACCAAAATATTGCCCAGAGCATCACACTGCTTCTGGTGGCATCCTGGTGCTATTTCCCCAGGTAAAAAACACACACCCACTCACAGATCACCTTCCAGTGCTTCTTGGTCCACATACCTGACAACAGGGGTCAGCATGGGCACTTTGTCCAGTCTCTGGCTATGTGGCCCATACACAGCAAGTGTGTTTTGTTTAGGGCTGGTGTTGAAGAAGTGTTACCTTATTAAAGTTTCCTAGATATTAAATCATTATTCTTATCAGGGTTTACATATATATGAGCGAGTTCAAGCACACATGTAATCATTAAGAAACCTTTGAGTTTTATAATCCTGTAACCTGAGTTAATCTTAGTGCCGCCACTAACGACTAATTTTTTAACGATTAATCTTTCGACTAATTTTTCGATTAGTCGATTAATCTAAACGACTAACTTTTTTTTTTTTTTTATCAAGTGGTTGCAATTCTCATGTGTTCATTTTATTTTGAAAAAAATTCAAGGGCCAAAACATAAAATATCACCTCTATCGTGACAAAGTAGCCTAAACATAAATATATTACTAAATAA
>JBBPDH010000144.1:15877899-15891263 GCA_037974565.1 Clupeocharax schoutedeni
GGGTGAGCACAGCACATACTAGTGGTGTGGAAGGGAATTACGTGAACTCAGACAAGCAAAAGCTCTCTGGATGAGTCCTTTGAGACCAAAAATAAATAGCCGATTATACGTCCAAAAAAATTGTCGTCGACCAATTTTCATATTCGATTACGTCGAATAATCGCGGCAGCACTAGATAATCTCTGCTGTTTTTTTTTATATGTCCCATGTGAGTATTGTCTTCTCTGTATCTCTGATAGAAGGACGGAGCGATCCAGCTGGAAGTTTCCGGGAACGGAGAAGAAAGTCTTTTGTTTTGATTAACCTAACGACAAATATGTTACCCACACACATTGCTTACTGCTAGATAAATTGCAAAGCACACGCTTTTTCATTCGCTTTTTCCTTTGCAGCAAGAAATAAAATTACTTTTATAACGTTATTGTCTTGTTGTGAGCTTCCTTTTATTAGGGTTTCTCGAAGTCCTTTTTGGGAATTTCTTTGACAGCTGGTTATCATTAGGATTTTACCAATAAGGATATCAATATTGACACTACTAATTGATACCAATACTTATTACCAATACTCTTAATTGACACTACTCTCCACAATTTGGTGCAAACAATAAAGACAATGTTAGAATGAATGAATGAATGCATAAATCCTGATAGCAGATCTGTTTGTCCAGGAGCTTATAATTTTTTTAAAAACTGGTAGTAGTACCGGTTCTCAACACCCATCCCAACTTATTATAAGCAACTTTTTGCAATTTAGCTCCTCAGGCACCAGTGAGCCTTTTTTGGATCTAGTAGGCGATTCTGGTAGGTACTAACCATTGCAAACTGGGATCTCCCAACAAGACCTGCCGTTTCGGAGATGCTCTGACCCAGTCGTCTAGCCATCACAGTTAGGCTCACAGTTAAGTTGCTCAGATCTATTTTTCCTGCTGCCTAATATATCTCAACCCATGACAGTAACGAGATAATCAATGTCGTTCACCTCACCTGTCAGTAGATTTAATGTGGCTGATCGGTGTATCTGTATATAGCCCAAAACATGACATAGACTTCCTCTATTTGTTGACTGCAGTGCAGAAGCTGCAGCACCAAACATATTAATGTTTCAGGTGAAGGGGGGAAATATGACAATATGACGCGCTATAAACAGTTCCTTCAAATGGTAGTCCTTCAAATGGAAAGCAAAATGTGTCCTGATATTCTGTTCATGGGACATTTATGCTCAGGGAAAAGCAGGAAAGCTTACAGATCTAGCCACCGTCCACAGCTGCCCTCAGATTCTTCCAAAGTCACATCAGCTGGAAGAGCGAAAGTTGGGGGCGGTCTTTGTCCTCTGAAAGTGATCTGGATGAGCACAGCTGTGGACGGAGGCCCATCGAGATCACGTTAAAGCAGTGACATTGAGCCCAGTGGACGAGGACTGGGAAAAGCTGAAAGCCAGACACGATTTAGCTCACAATTCCTCTTCTTGCACCAGGAGACGCTCGCATTTCCTATCATTTGTCTACACGGGCCTCTTCGGGGGAGCTAGCGAGGCTCACACACAGATGGAGCACCACTGCCTAGGGGCCAGCCAGGCTAGCAGCTCGCTCAGCAGCCTCACACCTCTGCACCTGATGGAACTGAGCAGAGAGGCCACACCCAGACTGCAGCTCTAAGGCAAGTCAAGATGGAGAATAGCTATGCCACACCATAGGACAAACTGAGGAGGGATTTATATTTTTAAATAAGATTCCTTTCTCTTCTGCTATTATGAGGGAAGTTCTGTTGTAAATGGAAATTTAATTGGAATCACTTCGATTCAAAGTAGGTCTAAATGGACTGATGAATTAAAGCTCTGGATTTGAGTGAGAGATGTATCTTTGTGCAGCTTATGCTATTGCTTGTGCTGACTGTGGAAGTGGGGCACCCTTCAATCTCAGGGTCTGAAACTTCTAGAGGGTGTGTCCGGATGAAGTTGAGTCCCGGAGGAGTTGAGTGCCCATGGAGCAAGGTGAGAAAGATAACCCTTTCCTTTAATTAAGCATGAAATTCGCCTCCTCTGTGAGTTAATGAAGCTGCTGGGGGCTGGCACTGGAGTTGCTTGGCACGTGTCTCCTCACATCCTGCTTTGTAAGCTTTTATCACCTTACCCCCCTGATGCTTTCAATAAACAAAGCCTCCCAGATCCATTTAAGTCTTTTATTGGCGTGTTATAAAAAGGCATGTTCTGAAAAGCAATCTCAGTACACATGAGGTCAAATATAGTAGAAAATATATTCAGGAGGTTTGGCTAGCATCGGTGTCTCATCCTTAACAAGTAAAATATGACAATGGAAACCTTGGCGAGCACTTTACATATCTGACGGTCTTAGCACGACTACAAATTTACAAATACTGCAAAACCTAAAAAATGTTACTGTTATATAATGTTGAAGTAAAAGAACCATGGCATGAACTGAGCTGAACAGTTCAAGTTGTAGTGCAACATTAACACCAGTCACTGAGATAAATCAGCAACAATTAACAGTAAAATCACAGACAGTCCTTTCAGTCTTTTCATATAAAATCATGGGATAGAATCAGCATGAGAGCAGCGTCTATGTACACTGATAAATAGTACACATCCAATACCCTGAAATGTGTTTATTCCTGTAATAAGCCAGACCCCTTTAATAGAGCATACAACATCTTCATATAATTGCTTTGTCTATAAGTAACATACAAACAATGTCCTTTATCCAGGAATGGATTTTTGTTTCAATGTTAAATAAATGACAGCTGAAAATACAACATTAATTAGGTTTCAAGCACTCGTGTCCTCTATGCGAATAGGATATCAAACAAATTTAATTTGATTAGACAATACCACTTAATAAATATTCTTGGTATTCTTACAAATGATATTAACATGTGACATAATGGCCCCATAATAGATGGACTGGCTCAGAAAATAGTTAACTGAACCATGTAGAACATACCAAAAACAAAGGACATGATTTAATTCTCTCTCTCTCACTCTCTCTCGGCTCAGGGACAGGAGGAAGAGCTGTCAAACTCAAGTGAGCCATTTTCTAGTGTTCCATATCCATTCATCTTCTTCAGTTTGAGCTGATCCGGCTGACTGAGGGCCTGGCTCTCAACCACCGCCTCTTTAGTGGCAAACATCTGACTGATCTCCACAAATGTCTTATTCTTCGTCTCAGGGATGATGAAGAACACATAGATAGCCACTGTTAAGCATACGCTGCTGAACACCAGGTAGCAGTAGGCTCCGGCTGACATCTGTGATAAAGAGGCGAAAGAGTACAAGCTTAAATGAGCTCAAACCAGAGCGATGGTGAGACAGTAGAAATTGGTTTGTGGAAATACATGCAGAAATATAAAACTGCAACATGACCACAACCTCACTGCTGTCTTATGTTTTATAGAGTACATTTAACAGCCAGTACACTGAGATTTAGTCTGTTTTATTGACTTCTGGAGTCACATATCTGGTCATTTACGATGCCCTGTCTCTAAAGGGCCCAATGCAGTTTCAGCTGAACTGTCATTTTGAGGAAACTATACCCTTTTTACTTTCATACACTCTGCAAATATACAATTAGTTCTTATTACCGCATGTTATAACAGTTATACTTTGTTACACTTTATTCTTTTGGTGTAACTGCGTCTTTTCAGTATTGCATCATATATTTGAAATTATTTCAAGGCTTCTCTACTTTCACATTCATCTTAGCAACATAGTCATATGGATATAACACATGTGTAACACTTTTTCAAGTGTTCAGTTTTTCTATCACTTGTGTGAACTTTAAGTGGAAAGATTTTTTTTTTTTAAATAAACTGAATATAATGGCACCTGTAAGAAAGGGAAGATAAAACCAATGGTGAAGTTGGACATCCAGTTTAGAGAGCCTCCCACAGTATACGCAGCAGGACGATGGGACTGCTTAAAAAGCTCAGCCGTGATAAGGAAAGGAACACCAGCTTAAAAAACAACAACAAAAAAAATTTTTACTCTGAAACCCAAAGCATATGAATTATTATATGAATATATATAGTTATGTATATTATATATTATATATATATAAAAGCATTAGGCCATCCCTTTTCTATAATGCAACAGTTCATGGTGGGAGGAGGACAATAAAGTGGCTTTATGAGCTGCTCGTTATCTCAATATGCAGGAAGTAGGGATTGTTCCAGTGCTTAACTTGTAATCCCTTTTGGTTACAAGTGAAAAATAAGCAGGCGCAAGGTGTTATTTCAAGTCTAATGAATTCAGGAACAAGCCAAGCGGCGGCTTCATTATTTGTGCATGATAATTGCGGAAGAAGGCGTGCTGCAGTTAAACTGATATGGAACTCTGGTTGTAATTCATTGTTCATGCAGGATTTTGTCTTAAAAAGCCATATTCATCATTGTTTATGAACAATGAGCCATAAAAAATCCTAATTAAAGACGTAATTACAGCAATTGAGACTGCGGCCTGAGAATGAATTATAGATTTTGGAGTGGGGTTGGATAATACATCAACAGAGTAAAGTGCTTGCAGTCTCATTCATCATTTGAGCAGTGCTCCTCTGCTCTGCTCTTGTGGCATGCATAAACTCTATGCCTGATATTGATAGATCACTAAAAGAGCAACTTATGCACTTAAAAACCCAGAATTTTAGACCCCCCTCATTTGATTTCAGGTTACTGGTGATATGCAGTTCAATTATGATGTATTTTAAAACAAAAATATAAGTGGCAACAAGATAAACTACACCTTATAAAAAGATTTGCACTGTTTACCTCTTACTGTGTTATCAGTTCATGATTATGAATGAACTGAAAGTGAAAGAGCAATATATTTCAAAATCTAACACACTACTTTTGTTGGATTACTTAAGCTAGTCCAGGGATCATTATTAAATAACTATGTTTAAAACGTATCTATGTATTAAAATAACGTTTCTTTTTATTAAGGTTATAGAATTGGCATTTAAGACTAGAGCGGCTTGAAGCCTTTTTTTTTCAAACGTTATAGTCTGACTTTTGTCCTCCAGGTGTCGCTATTTCCCTACTTCCAGACGTCGTGGGATCTCTGGGGTCAAAGGATGGCCATCTGTTGATCAAGTCTAAACAATACTCTGGAGACCATATCTGAGCATGTGTTTAAGGCAGCACTGTTTCACACGAGGGAAGTGTGGCTTCAGAAGTTATTTGTTTAAAAAGACCAGAATGTACAGATCCACAAGACACTCACCTGGTCCTATACAGAACCCAGCGATGATCCCGACCACGCAGCCTACACTTACATACTTCATGAAGTACACATGTGTCTAAGTGAGAGCAATAAAAAGCATAACTCATTTCACACAGGGCATGAAGCAGGAGAACAATTGTTGTGAATAATAGACTGGAGCACTTGCAAAACAGGCTCTGGTTTAATTTTTCCCCATAATAAATGCAATTCATAGAGATAAGCTGTTTCAGCAGTTTAAGCCATACTCACCTGTAGGATGAGAGAGAGTGTTATCCCAGCACAACACATCCCCATGACCCCAAAACCCCCAATGATCAACGGCCTTCTTCCCAGTCGCTCAATTGTGAAGCACTAATATGAAACAGGATTTAAGGATCAATTAAGGAAACAAAAAAAACAACTTATTTTTTCATCATTCGCATCAATTTATCATTTCAATATGATATTCCAACTCTTATCAGAAACTGTAACCAGTAGGTTCATTTTCAGCACTGGCAAAAAACAGCATTTCAAGCACCAGGAGTTCCTCAAGACTGCCAGTATTTAATGTATCTTCGTTCTTATCTGATAGCAAACTGATTCTGTACTGGTTTCAATTTAACCCATTAATGTCCAAGTCTTAAATAGTACATGCCCTTTGGCCATATGTTCTCTGGACATGTTTTCTATTGATCTAACCATGACACAAAAGTGAGTTTGCATCACTTAATTTGATTGAATTGTATTACATCTCATCTTCTGGTAGCATGGGATTACTGTATTTTATTAAAACTGCATGTTACCAGAAACCAGATAAAAATGGATGATCATCCAAGCTATGAAAACACAAAATGACCATACTTTAGACTGCCAGTGTCGAACTGCAGTCCTGGAGTACTGTAGTCCAGCACGTTTTGGTGATTTCCCTACTCAGAAACACCTGCTTCGCCCTCCAGGACCAGAGTTTGACACCCCAGCTTTAGACCAATCAAAACAAGTTCTGTGGTGTTTTTCTTTTTCATTCTAAGTGCATTTGTTGGACATGGAATAAGTTAATCAAACATAATAATGCAGAGGTCACATTTTATTTATTGTAATACAGTAGCTTACAGCTAAAGTGTTTAATGAAACAGGATGGGCAAACTCATAGGCTGTCACAGATTAGCAAGATCTTAGCCAATCCCAGACCAAGAGCTAACCCAGGGTAGTGTCTTACACTTTTAAAGTAAGACTGTAGGACAATAAGAGAAGAGTGCTGAATTTTTTATTAAGTGTTAGTAAAGATAAGAGCCAAAGCAGTGTGCTGACTTAAAGGAGGGAGAGTCACTGACAGCAGAATGAATAGCTGTAATTTTATAACCAATCTCTGGCCTTCCTCCCGTGTGCCGTTCGCCTCCCAAGTGAGGACCAATTGACACTGACAGCAATGAGTTCTCCTGACTAACAGCGTGCCTCGCCTCCTCCAGCCGCTGCTGGTGCATCACTAAATCCTGGCTAAGCGATACGACTGGGAGAGGGAGACTGCGTCTGGCCTCCATTACAGCGTTGAGATGTGACCCAAGGAAGGAGCCGGCGGGAACAAGTCTCATCCGTCTCTCTAATGCCTTCCCTTCATCTCATACACTGTTTTCTATGAGTGTCAGAGCGGAAAACTGGAGAAAGTGCGCAGCAGAAGATGGAGAGAAAAGCAAAGTGAAGCAGACGCAACAGACGGCAGGGCAGAGACGCTCCAAAGGGACAGCTCACACATGGCCTGCTCTCTAGATCGGAGCTACAAGGAGCTGCTCATTCTTCCTCAATAGCATTGACTTTACAATTCTACTATGTCAAAAGGAGCTCAAATGCTATGCCAATCATAGTCCCCAGGACTATTTTTTTGTTTCACAGCAGTTTCTCACTATGGATCTACAGTTCTAGGAAATCCTTTTAATTCAAACAGAGCCATTATGCGGAGATTCTTACAACTTTAAAAACATTCTCCACACTCAATAATCTCATTTAAAATGGTCCGTTAAAGAAGCACCCACTGAGAGTTTCTTTATGGCTGGCTGCAAAAGTGGTATATTTTTTAGGAGTGCTATCAGGAGCTTATTGGCTTAATTCGGCACTCATCTGAATTTAGAAAAGATTGAATTGCTTTAAAGATTATAGCTTTGAAGATGATAGTGAAGTTTGTAAAGTTAAAATTAATGCAAATATTTTTTTGTGCCTGCAACCGAACATGTAGGATAATCAATTAATGGTAAGAATATATGATCACAATTTATTTGATTTTTTTATACAATGATAGACTAGTAACAGGCCCATGTGAAAAAACTGGGCTGACTGGCACTGGCCTTCCCCAGGGATTATAATGATACTGATAAATAATTTGTGATTTTTAAGGCTTTCATTAGAATAAGAAGACTCACCCCTATGAGTCCTGCAATGATCTCTATGGCTCCGGTTCCCACAGTGGTGTACGGGATCTCAAGGGCCGGAATCCCAGCGTTCTCAAAGATATCATTGGTGTAGAACCAGATCTAGGCCAAAAGAGAAAACAAATCAGTGGGTAAGAGAGAGGGATGGTGAGAGAGGAAGAGAGAGGGAGATTCTTGGCTTGTACAGGTGGTGTATCGTGGCTGCACGGTTCCGGTGGACAACACTTCAGATTCAATTTTGGGGCTGGAGGGGTGTACGCGAGTTGAGGCAGGGGGGTAATCAGAGGGAACACAGACGGTTTTAGAGCTGCTGGGAGTGCAGAGGACACACACGGCCAGCCTCGCTCCTGCTGCTTCGGCTCAACTCAGCCAAGACTCGCCACCTGTCAGCCCCATTTACCCGCACACACGCAAACACACGCACGCACTCTCTATCTCTCGCTTTCTTTTTTCTGTTTTTCACACACATGCAAGCCAATTCATCTTCCCCTGTGTCACAATCACTGTCAATCACCACCGATTCATATCCCTATCTAAATGAACAAGTGGGATTCATTCTGCTGAAATTCTTAACCTTCTATTTAAGTGGCCACATGATAAAAAAAAAAACACTGGAAATAAAGACTTGAATAGAATCTGTAAGCTCTGGTAAAGTTTTAAAACAAACTGTTGACTTCCTAGTATGTCTATAAAACTTTAAGCTGCAATAACAGCCAGTATACAATCCACAGTTTCTGAGTTTCACAAAAACCAACCCAGTCATACCAAAGTCATAATGATTGTTTTTTCTTGAATTGCAGCCTGGACAGAAGTTATTTAGGTTTACAGGCTCAGTAACAAAACAACCTGCTTAAATCTAACAAATGTCTTTGGTCTTGTCAACTCCAGGTAAAACATACTGTAGAAGAACAAAGCAACTAGAAGACAGTTGGGCCTTCTTCACAAGTCCAAATAACAAACATAACAAATAGATAAGTAATTAAGACAAAAAACACATAAAGATAGAGCAGACATTTAAAAAATTACCTTGGCTGCCTTGTTTAAATATGTTGTTAAATGGGGTACTCTATAAGAAATTCACTAGATCAGATTTTCTCGCATGCTATTTATTGTTAGCTGTAAGAGGAATGGAGAATATTCTTTTCTGAAATGTGAGAACATTGTTAGTATTTTTAGAGTTGAGCCTGAAAATACACTCTTCTAATCGCTTTGTATGATTGAGGAGGATTGGGGTAGGGGTGCTGGCCCAATCAAAGTTTTACATGGAGCACAAAGGAACTAAACAAAACTACAGGTAAGTTGTTTGAGCCAAAATAGAGAACAAAATAATTCTTACATTTCAGAAACCAATATCTGCTCCAGTTCTTATAGGACCATATTTCTCACAGGATGCCCCAATATCTAAATCAATCAATATCTAAATACCATTTGCTTCATGGGTGTCTAGGCTCTCCACTGAACATTTTGAAAGCAATGTATAAAGCATGGACACTAGGAACACAGATTTTTTTTACAAAATCCATCAGATGTCGCAATTGATCTTTTTTATCTTAAATTCCCATACAGTACATCTTTAACTAAGCCGTGTGATCATTTCTTTATATTCGAATATGCTTTAATAACAGTCTTTATTTATAGCCTTGGCAGGGCGGAGCAAATTAGGTGCTATAAACACACTCTAGAAAGAAGGATTCTAATTTGTTCAGCTCTGCTGGGTAAAGTATGAGCTTTGTGCTCGCGCTGTCCACTTAATCATTTGAATAATTAATTTGCGGCTAAACAAAATAATTCAGAAAGGTAATACTCCTTGAATAGCTTTGTCCTAAAAGTAAAAGACTTCTCGCATAAGCCCAGGAAACTCAAATTAACTACCATGGTGCTACTTCTCTGGTTCTCTACTGCTTCTCGATTGCTTCGTGGCATGCAATATTTTGGCAAGTTCTCTGTGAGTACAGGAGCTTAGGGATTTTAGAGCCAAATATTACATCATTAAACCCAGGGCTCATTCTCAAAATGCCAGCTTTGTTTATGCATATGCCAGGTCACAAGCATTGGACCAGTCATATTGATTTTTCTAGAAGAGTGTTTAAACTGGAAAACGATCAAAACCTTCAGGTTAGTCAAATGTAAACATAAACACTGTCTTACTGCATCAATGCCAGACAGCTGCATCCCAATGTTAATGATGACCACAGAGAGGACCTGCCAGCGGACTGTATGGTCAAGTAACAGCTGCCAGACGGACACGGTCTGCACAGTGGACAGAGAGCGCTGCTCCTCCTGCATTTCCTCAATCTCAGCCTGAATGTTACATTTGGCTCTGTACCACTTCAGAGCTGTGGGAACATGGAAGACAATGTAAAATTTTATATGAAGGTGTTCCAGTTTCAGGGGAGAATATTCGACAAGGTCACAAAATCAGTGTAGAGTATTATATAGCTATGTCACAAAATCACACAATCTATACACCAATGTCACAAGATTCCTGTATGGTAGCAAGGCCAGTATAGAGCATTATATGACAGTGTTATAAGATCAATGTCATGTATTATACAATGGTGGTACGAGAATAATCTAGAGATCTCTATAGAGTTTTATACAACAGTGTTATGAGTTCACTATATATTATTGCATGATAGTATCATGAGATCAATGTATTATATGACTCAAGTTAAATTAAAATATTATAGTCAAGTTTATTCAGAACAGGACATTATAATGAACACATTTGTTGATAAATGATAGAAACAGAAACACCTATTTGAATTCCAAACAAACTTTCAACACAACAGAATGAGACAAGCCAGCTTTTTCACCTGTGATGGTTGCATGAACATTATGCTTCTCAATCAACAAATAACGAGGACTTTCTGGAAACCATGGCAACAGCATCAGTTGGATGAATGTTGGGATAACCACCAAGGAGAGAAACAGGGGCCAGTGTTCCTCCTTCCAAACAACACAGCACAGCCAGACATATAGTTAAAAAGCATCATGATGTGCTAGTTGTTTCTTGATTTCTCAAGGCGATAACTTGACTCACTTCATGAATGGATTGTAATTAGGTAATGACATGATTCAGATGTGTTAGAGGAGGGGTGTTTAATTATGGTTCTGGAGATCTACCACCCTGGAGAGCTCAGATCCAACACACCTGACTCAAATATTGAGACACCTCGAAGGCCTACATTACCTGGATCAGCTGTGTTAGATTAGGGTTGGAGATAAATTCAGCAGGGTGGTAGATTTCCAGGCCCACGACTGGGAGCCTCTATGTTTGAGTATAAAATCAAGAAACAGTGCAGTGCAAATGGTTTTCAAAACAGGAGCTGAGAAACACAGGTCACTCATTTAAAATCCTGAGCATGGTCACAACGGAATACAATGACATGCAGCCCTATTTGCCCGTGACATTTTTAGGCAGTACAGGAAACCTTTCCTTGGGGGATATTATTACTTTCCAAAAATTTAATAGTGACATTCTGTGATACCTTTCCAAGAAGTTCATGCAGACCCAGGAGTTGAGCAGAGAACACACCAATGCAGATAAAGATACTGGGCATGAGGCCTAGGAAGCCTCTCAGATTTTTGGGAGCAATCTCTCCTAAATACATTGGCACCACACTCAGAGAGATCCCTAAAAGTAGAAAAGACACACAATAGAATAAGTTAACCCTTTAAACATAACTAAGTACTATGAAACAAAAATTGTTTTTCAGCATGGCACTGACTGGTTTAGTTACTAATCCATGATCACATATTCCATTGTCATCTCTGTTACTGAGTGATTGATACTGTACCTCTGCTAAATTTAGTTACTCTTTCTGATAGGGGACCTTATGTTCTGAACAGAGATGTATGAGTAGAGCTTAAAATGGGAGGAGGAATCATGAGAACTGCTCAGAACTTTTAGGTATCGTCATCCAATGGGATATGGATAGTTTTAGATTAGTAACCATACTGCACTGAATTGTCTAGCAGAAAAGTGCTATGATATGTAAGTACATAGTTCTGAAGAACTGGACTGTGAGCCATATATAGATTCTTAGGGCTTAAGAGATGAACCAACTCTCCATGCTGTTCATGCTGAGGAGCATGTTTACCTGAATGTATTCCTGTGACAAAACGGCCAAAAATGACCATTTCAGGTGAGCGGCAGATTCGGCTGAAGCCCATCAAGGTTCCTGCTATGAAGACCAGTACGGTAGAGTTGACGATGGTTCCTTTTCTGCAAAGACAGACAGAGTCCTGTTCTTGCCACTGCTCATTAAGCTGGGGCAGTTATGCTCAATAGCCAGCCACTAGGGAGTTTAACTATCAAAACCAGATAATTGATGTTCCACGACCGCAGCGCTGAGTAAAATAGCTAGCCTCCTTGATTAGTTCTATCAGGTGGTAAACTTTCACCCTGATTTACACCCAGCTGAGCCATGCTCCGCGCTATGATGGCCTTAGTCCTATAAAACACTTTGCTGGGCCGAAATTGATTAGAACATTAAATGGGGTTGTGAATCATCATCTTTCATTTGCATTTAAATATCCGCAGTCTAATCTCGTAGCCCCGTGATATGCTCAGAGCAGGCAGGACAAGCAGAGGAGTTTACTAGGCCCTCAGTGATTCCACCAAAAAACTGTGATTATGTCTCTGCTTCGCACTAAAACATGGGTAGACACAAGCGTGCAGTGAAAACATAGAAGTATTGAAGAATAAAGAAGTGTAGTCATACATTTATAATTGGATGCACTGCAATAGTTTCTGATTGAGCATGTGCACACATCCACAATTTTTGATTTAATTAGAATAATGATTAACAGCCACTGCAGCATCATGCATTGTGTCATTCATGTGTTTGCTTGATCTAATTGATAAAATAAAAATGAGTGAAAGTGAAGATTCAGTCATACGTGAACACACCACAGCATACAGTGTAAACAGCATGAAATTCTTTCTCTACATTTAACCCATTCATCAAGTGAAGCAGGGGGCAGCCAGGAACACAGTGCCCGGGGAGCAGTGTGTGGGGACGGTACCTTGCTCAGGGTACCTCATAGGTGCCTAGCGGTCTTGGAGATCGAACCTGGACTTTCCAATCACGGGGCGAATGCCTTAACCACTAGGCTACCGTTGGCCCGCACTAGGCTACATATACAATGTATATGTCAATTACACAAAAACACTGAGACAACACAATATTAAAATGAAGGAGTATTTTAAAATCAGAGCTATTTTGTGGTCATTAAAGGTGTAATCAATTGTCACTGAGACCATGTGAAAAGTTAGTGAGAAAAGTTTGGAGCCTAAAGGGCAGAACAACAAAACTGTTTCTCTTCCAGAGGGTGGCCAAGGTCAGCCAAAGAGGTACAAAAGGTCTTGGGGGTAACAGATGAGGTGGCAGGTACCTCAGTGGTTCTCAGACTCAAGAGAGCATCTGGCAGAGTGACCAGACAGCACCAGATGTTATGGGGTCTCCTCTTGACTTACCTTCCAAATTTGGTGACGAGCATCCCCACCATCAAAGAGCCAATCAGGCCTCCGATGGCAAAGACAGACACGGTCAGTGAGTACATGAGCGTCAGCGTCTCTCCTGTCAGCCCCGTCCCATTCCGACTCACAACAGTGCGATTGTAGAAGTCCTTGATGTACTGTGTGGTTATAGGTGGGAGAGAGAAAATGTCATTTTCATAAACGCCTGCTGACTATCTTGTAAATTCATTTAATGCGGTTGCACAGTTATC
>JBBPDH010000144.1:15907778-15922673 GCA_037974565.1 Clupeocharax schoutedeni
GGCCGATACCGAAAATGCATTTTTGCGATTTTCGGCCGAAAATTTTCGGTGGCCGAATATTCGGTGCATCCCTAGTTCAAATTGCATGCTGTGGTGTGTTTACACATGATTATAAGGGACCACTTTATGTTACAAGGTTTTATTAAAAACCTACCTCGGCTGTGTGACACCTCTGTTTAAAACTGCATTCCTACAATATTGTGTGAATGAAATTTTAAATGAAGTTTTTGCTCGCTCTATATATGGAGATTTATTGACTCAAAGGAATTGGCTTCATTGGAGGTGGTAATTTTGACGTTGGATGTAAATAATTGTGTTTTGCTTGCAATTGAATGTGCTGGAATGTGCATCTTGCACAATTCAGCAAGATGAGCTGAGTTAATGTCTTACTAAAGAACACTAAACAGTCCAAGATCAGTGTAAGATCTACACTAAAACTCACTCAGCCTTGCTCTCTGCTTTGAAGGGACCGTGTCCAGAACGGCAGGTCTCTTAATCAGGGGCTAAACCTGGAGTGAAATGAGGCTAGAGTGAGAGAGTGGAGAGGATTATGCTGATGATGCTGTCTCTCTGCCCCCAGCTGCAGACTCCAAACCTCCTTTGTTCTCTTAGAATTTATGCACTTGCTCAGCAATGTTATTACAAGTCAGAGTTTATTGGGAAATTGTTACATTATGTGAAGTGTCTAACAAATTGCTTATGCTCCCGTAATTGGATTACAACAGCCGTGTGCTCTCCCATCGGTGAGATTAGGCAGGCAAGGCTCCCACCGATCTCACAACCCAAGCAGTAATTTTATTTGTCTTGCCTCGCTCTCCCTCTCCTAACTACGTGGTTCTCACTGCTGCTCCTTGCCAGATGTCTGTTTGGAGGAGCAGCCTTGTTTTTTGGCCCCTGACAACACAATTACAGCCACTGTGATTGTAGTGTGTGTGCATGATTGTCTGCCCCCTGAATGGAGCCGATTAATGAAAGGCTCCTCAGGGCAACAGAGGACACCCAAGGCAGTGTCACACACACACACACACACACACACACACACACACACACACAGACACACACACACACTAATTGCACTAACTGGAGCAAGAGATCAAACCTGTACATAACCCCCATATTTATAAACATACATATATTTAAGTTTTTTTATCTTTTATTGCAGTTAAAATCACTAAACCCAACTTTAAACTCAACACGCCCACTATGGAGCCCGTCACCTGAGTACAAGGACGTACACAGCTTTGGGCATGAGCAGGTGAGGTTAGGTGGTAGGGTGTGTGCGTGTGAGTGGTCGTTGGTAGCCGGGACAACCCAGGTGTGGTGTGGAAGAACTTCATTAGCTCAGGTCGTGGTTGCTGGGTACCCAACGACAAGTCCACCTGTAAAGGTTGAGTATTCTGTTTATTAGTCCTGTTGTATGATTGGTGAGTCAAGTGAGTGTGCTAGTAAAAATACCAGACGAAGCCTCCGTATCATTGCATGGTCTCCCATTTAGTTCAAGGTACTCTTTCTGTAAACACCAAGAAACCGTATTGAAACTATGTGTAGTGTGATTTCTGTGTCTACAAGGGTGGGTTTCAGAAGGACTGGAGGAAAGAAAAGGAACTCTTACAGAGACAGTGTTCACACACAGTGTATTTTCTCCTAGTGGCAGTTTGCAGAGGTCACTGCCACTTGAGCCGAGGAAGGTTGGAACCGTCCAAGATCCAGAGTGTGAAAGACGTAACTGTGTGTGTTGTTTCTATCCTTTACGCTATCTCACAGCTGTAGGCACAAGAACGCCAGGTTGGTGTGTGACCTCTACGTAGAGTGGAGCCAAAATCATTTGCTAGTCCCTTAATTTGAGTCGTTGAGTAGTCGTTGTAGACGGAGAAGAAGTTCCTGTGTCTTGGACTTTGAAAATCATTTATAGAATTGTGTGTTATGTTTGTGGATGCTGTTTGACTAAACAGAGCTTTCTGTTTCATTAAAACTCATTGGTTTCACAACCTTTGCCTCTGCTAGTACTTCCTTCCAGTGCCCATTCATGACAGAAGACCACGGCCACATTGCGGATGTGGGTCAGCTTCCAGAATGTGTTCCACAACCTTCGGCCCCTGTCACAGCCATGTTGGTCAAAGTTCCATGGCATGCATCCTTACCCGAAGGGTATTATTAGTGAACTATATTTTACAGAATACCCAGAGATCACCCCGCAGCAGAAGGTGTCAGTGATAACTCAACGACTGACTGGGAGTGCTCAAGACTGGGCCATGCCAGCATGGAAAAGCAGGGGGACATTAGTCCCAGAGTGTACAGACTTTTTGGTCAAGTTCAAAGCAGCCTTTGATTATCCCAACCACGGGAAGTCTAGTAGCACATGTCTCCTCCAGCTATGGCAAGGAACCCAGTTTGTGGCAGATTATTCAGTGGACTTTAGAATCTTAGCAGCTGAAAGTGGTTGGAATGAGTCTGCATTGATAACAGCCTTCAGGAAAAGGTTAAGTCCCACTCTGCAGTTGGAGTTAGCTTGCAGAGAGGAGTGACTCAATTTGGATCAGCTCATTATACTCAGTATTAAACTGGAACAACATCAAAGGGGAAAAGCTCCCGCAGTGAGCACAAAAGGGATAAAAATGGTTGCTCAAGGGGCAACAGTGACTACCCCGGTTCAAGAATCAAGTTCCCCCGGAGCCGATTTGAGATGGGGAATCAGCTGACATATCAGGAGAGGAGGAGACGATAACAAGAAAGACTGTGTTTGTACTGTAGGGAAAAGGGACATTTGGTGGCTTCCTGCCCCCTCCTTTTACCTAAGGTTGGGCCCTCCTCACTGACTCTCTCTACCACTTCTTCCTCATAGTTATGTAAAACTGAAATGTCTATGTCTGTGAAAAACCATTTATTTTCTGTTCTTGCTTTGGTAGATTCGGCGTCAGCTGGCAGTTTTGTGTCCAGAGCGATGTAGTTTTGTTTGGACTCCTGGTCGAGAAGTTGCCAGAGCTTATTCTAGTGCATGCCCTGAATGGTCATGTAATAGCAGGCAGGGCAGTGGGTTGGCAAACCAAACCTGTTACACTCAGAATATAACCAGGTCATTCGGAGAGAATCACTTTATATGTGTTAGAATACACAGACCCTCTCTTGATCCTGGGTCTGCCCTGGTTAAAAACCCACAACCCTCAGCTGGATTGGGGCATGCAGAAGGTGATTCAATGGGGTTCCATCTGCACCACACATTGTGGTATGACATATTTAGGGACAACCTTAGTAGAAAGCCTGCTGGCAAAAATGCCAGTACAAATACCCTCGCCGTACTATGATCTAGCTGAGGTGTTTAGTGCCACTAGGGCTGCTCGTCTCTCTCCACACCGACCATGGGACTGTGTGATAGACCTCGTGCCAGGGAAAGCCCCACCATGCTCTCAGGTGTATCCTCTTTCAGAGAAAGAGACTAGAGTAATGGAGGAGTATATTACCAAGGCATTCTGGCAGGGATATATCCTGCATCTGCAAGCTTCTTCTTTATTGAAAAAAAGGATAGGGTCCTCTGACCATGTATATATTATCCTGGGCGGTAAAGTGCCCTCACCCTCTTCCTTTCATTCCCCTTGGCCATCAAGCAGCTCTGTGGGTTGAGCATATATACCAAGCTCGACATACGGAGCGTGTATAACCCTATGCGTATTAGAGCAGGTGATGAACTAAAGACGGCATTAAGCATCACTTCCGGCCATTACCATTATTTAGTAATGCCATTTGGCCCTTGTGTTACCAGGTATTCAGAGACGGTGTACATCAGTTTTTGAACATCTATTTGGACAGCATATTATAATACTCCAAGAACATAACAGAGCATGTTGCTCATATCCATGCAGTTCTTTGTCACCTGCTCACACACAAGCTTTACGTAGAAGCCAAGAAGTGCGATTTTCACGTTTTTCACATTTCTCTGCTTAAACCAACAGTGACTGGACTGTTGGACAGAGGGGAAGTGAAGTCACACCTCCCCGGGGTGACTGAAGTTGAAGGTGCCCTGGCATTCAGAGTCAAACAACTCCTGGACTCTGAGACGTAGAGGTACCTTGTGGACTGGGAGGGGTATGGACCCGAGGAGAGGAGTTGGGTTCCGTCTGCAGAAGTTCTTAGTCAGGACCTGAAAGATGACTTTCACTAGAATCGGCCCGACCACCCAGTTCCTTATCTTCGGGGACCAGTTTGAGAGATCAGTTGGACAATCCGGTCACCATGGACGTCCTCGTATGGCTTCGAGTGGGGTCGGGGCTGCTCCTTGCCCTTCCATAGAACCTGGTGCTGGAGGGTGGGCATTACTTTGAGGGCTGACTTGACTCTGCCATGCCCAATACAGAGCCCTTCATCTGAGTACTAGGAGATACACAGCTCTGGGCATGAGCTGGTGAGGTTAGGGGGTAGGGTGTGAGTGGTCGTTGGTTGCCGGGACAACCCAGGTGTGGTGTGGAAGAACTTCATTAGCTCAGGGCGGTCCACCTGTCTATAGTAAAGGTTGAGTGTTCTGTTTATTATTCCTGTTGAATGATTGATGAGTCACCAAGAAACCATATTGAAACTCTGGGTAGTGTGATTTCTGCTGAGTGTCTACAAGGAGGGGATGCAGAAGGATTGGAGGAAAAAAGAGGAACTCGAAGGCTGGAACCGCCAAAGATCCAGACTGTGAAAGACGTAACTGTGTGTGTTGTTTCTATACTCTTCCCTATGTTACAGGTGTAGACATGAAAACACCCAGTTGGCATGTGACCTCCACGTACAGTGGAGCCAAAACCATATGCTAGTCCCTGAAACCTGGGAGCTGGAGGAGGCTGTAGAGAAAACAGCTGTGCTTGAATTCTGTATTCTGGGAGCGCCCTCAATCAAGAGAAAGTTTATCTGCCCTGATTTGAGTTCCAGTTTGTCTTTGTAGAAGGATATGTTCCTGTATCTTGGAATCACTCCCTGCCTGCACTCCCAGGCACAGATAAGCTGTGTTCTCCAGTTTCATCAAGAGTTACATTGTAAAAAGTTTTGACCTTATAGATGTTTGCCTAAATGAACTTCAGTTAATAATTAGATTAGATGTTCTTCATTTATTTTGTTGTTTAAACCAATCTTCACCAAAAGTACCATTATTAATGGAGATTACTGTATCCTATAGATTTGCAGAAGGGATGAATTTCAAGAACTGTAATTTACTAAAACAGGATTTTGTCCTAAGTCACTTTATTTGTCTGTTGGTGTACATGGTGTAAATAACAACTGGCATTTTCAAAGTTTGTACTAATGACAAACAACAAAAATGGAGAGGTCTTGTTCTGTTCTTTGTGTGTGTGTGTGTGTGTGTGTGTGTGTGTGTGTGTGTGTAGGATGCAGGACATTATAACTGGAGCTGACCTGACCAGAGGGCTTCGGATGGTGTACCTTATCTATGTAACTTTTATGCTGTGAGTAGAGGGAAATACATGCACACTGTCATACACCCTCAGCAGAGCTGTGTCTTCATTCAGTCATATGATTTGCTATCTACTAAAGCATAAACAAGCATCAAAGCCCACACATACCTCAAAAAAGGGCAAAATGTGGGAACAAAAGTAAATTCATCAATACATGTTTCTTTTTGCTGGTTAGCAGTTGTCTTTTGTTCAGAAAAGATGTAGAGGCAAAAAAATGATGAAAGCCTCTTAAAAAACCACTAAAAACAGCAGAGCTGTGGAGTATATTATGTGCTTGTATTCCTGTTTGTTTGTGCTCTGTTTTAGATGTTAGAGATATTATACACAGTGCTGTAAGAAAACAGCCTCAGACTGTGTATGACATATTGCAGTAATCTTATTAGTCAAGCCAGCCTCTTACATAAAAAACTAAATAGAAATAATCGACCCTGCTGCTAAGGTATGTGCGCCCTGAAAATAGCTTAATTTTTATAATGTGCCACTGACACGAGATTATCCAGCAAAGTAATGGCTAATCGATAGGGACTTAAGTTGTCAGTAGAAACAGATAACATACTAAAAGGGATTGATTAGATGAATTTTCTCATTTTATGAGAAAGTCTATACCAAAGGTGGCAGAAAAAGCTTGTTAAAGAGAGGGTGTACTTATCCTTGTAGGGGCGCAAAAAGAAAAAGAGAGAGCTGAAGGCAGATTGTCGAAGAGGAAAGAAAGATTGAAAGAGAAGAAGCGCTGACCTATGCATTCTGTTTGACGTTGAGCTGATTTATAATGTGGGATAAGCCTTGTCTAAAGGGGGAGTGAAATATGTCTCCATGTAAATGATCTTAAATGAGTTCTCACAGACTGTTGTCACAGTGGGGGCACTGGCAAAGGAGAAACAGAATTCTTGGTGGATGATGGGACCTTGTTGGCCCATTTAAGGCACGGTAAGAAAACAATTCATGATAGACTAATTTCTGCCAAATTTATAGTGAGACAAGCAATGTTGCAGTGAGTTTAATTGTTTAGTGGTCAAAATGAAAACCTGTACAGGCATCAGCTGAGCCATATGAAATTTATTTCTAGGATCTGTGTACAAGGCATTTCTGTTATTCTAGAACCAAAGCTGAGAGATGTTGTATGATTCCTTTCATAAAACAATCTTTATTAATATCAGAAGTTAGCATCTATAGTGCCAGAGTGGCTCCCTGACTCTGCAAAATGTGGATCTTGTGATAAAGTTTGTCATCTTTAGAGCCATGTGATTCTTCCTCTTTATCTATTGTGGCACTAAATCTGGATCTCTCTAAGTGTGGTGACCTGTGTGGTTACATTTACATTACAGAGCATGGAGGTGACCCTTTTGGCTTCTGATATAATTAAACAACTGTGCTTTTCTCTTTTCCTGAAAATGGCTTATAAAAGGTGTAAAATAACTAAGAGCAAACAAGCAAACAGCAACAAAAAATAGTACTGGGAGAAACACTGCCATTGTTTTGCTTGTTTTGGAAGCTATAGGCTTAGTTAGAAATGAAGTATTTTCCACTTGTCTTTAAAAGACTTGATCTATAGTCTCCATATTGTGGAAATGTGGTGCCATGTTGTGCCTATTGTTCTGCTCTCCCCCAACTAGATTTCCTCTTTCTTTATGAAGTGTGTGATGAGGAGGCACACATGCTGCTCACTTCATTTCAGGAGGGCTCACTGACAACCTCAACAAAAGAGTCTGACCTCTGTGCCTCCTCGTTTCCAAACATTAGGGTAATTCCCTATGCAAATAGGCCCCAGCACTGTGCCCAGCCTTGTGTGTCTCCCCTGCGCCTTTTACAAACCCAGCTTTGACTGATTACTCTCTGACAGCTCCAATGTGGGCGCACTTACCCAGATTGACATAATCATTAGGGGTGGGCAGACCTAGACCCGACGCTCGGCAGTTTTATCCATCTGAAGACACCTCCTCCCACTCCTCCCCCTGCTTTACCAAAGCAGCTGAGACTCTCTCTCTCACACACTTACTTGCTCGCTTTGACACAGGCTTCACACACATAAAGGAGGCAGACCCCTCTGTCCTCTCTCGGCCACCCCTTGCATTCATCATCCTGAAGTTAATTGGTGTGGGCTTTAAGCAAATTTCCAACAGGCCAGCCATCAGGCGGCTGCCTGAAGACGCAAGGCAGACGCTGACTGCTGACCCGCCATCATACGCTGCCTATTGATTAAACCGAAGGAGCAGCCCCCTCGGATAGACTTCCAGTCTGGAGAATGTATTATCCCTATGAAAGATAAGAGAAGGGGGGGGAATGTGTGTGCGTCTATATGTGTGTGTGCGCATGCTGGCCATCAATATGTAAGATGAATGGGGGTTAAACTCAGCCCTGATTTAGAGTTTCTGTTTGAACTTTCCCTGGGCAAATCTACGTCTTTCTTGTCCTGCGTTCAAATCACAAACGCTTTGCCTACGCTGAGAGTCAGTCATCTTTATTGAAATGTCAGGAGGAGAGTAGATCACTATGGCAAGAATAATCAAGGTTTTAATTGATTATAATTGAATTGATCAAATGGAATTGGGAGCTGACGATCATCTAATTTTTGCTAAATGAAAGGAGCGATAGGCCTGCAGTGGAGGCCCTCTTTATTTAAGGCTTAAATTATACTTGGATAAAGACGTCACAGATTAATGCCTTCTACCAACTATTCTGAGTCTAGAGGAAAGGAGCATTACTCTTACAACCGAGCGTCTGCCCGACTCCATAATGAATGCAGATCACTGACCCATAAAATAGAATAAAAAAAGCAATCTTGTGTTGTGGATTCACATTATCACTAACCTCACCCCCCCCATTCCTGCCATTCCCTAAGAACCGCTGAGTCTCAATCAGGAGGGAATGGGTGTTTGTGACAAGCCGTTCACCGTAGGGTTAATTAAACGGCGCGCTTTAGCACCAGTGCTGTCATCTGCCCAAACACAGATCCATCAGTCACACACACACTTTATCCCCGCATACACCATACACATGTCAAAGTGCCAGAGGTTGGTGGTCCCTCAGTGACAGGCAGGGACATTAAATCTTATCTGGTTTATCAATTATTCCCGTGATTACTCGCACGGATTAGTCTGTGGGCTCTAGGCATTGCTCAGATTTATTGTCCATCCCTTCATTTTTGCATCTGCGGTATAGGCAGAGGCTTCTCAGCTGAAGCTGCCTCTCTGTGTGGAGTTCAGGTGATGTATTTTTCTTATTTAATACTCAGCTGGAGAAGTGCGTTTTATTATTGCCACCCATGACACTTGGCAGACGGGCTTCCAGCAAATCACTGCCTGGCACTTTACTTTATTTGGTTCATTAATAAATATCCTTGGCCTCCACACAACACAACTCCTGCCTCTCAGAATGCAAACACACTTTAAATTAGTTGGGCCTTAAAGAGATAATACCTATCATAAACTGTTTAATGCCTCTCCATCAGCATTTGCACTCTTCTGTTAAAAAAGGGGGCCAAAAAGGGTTCAAGGCGATGTCCTCTTTAAGACTGTGGGTCTTGGTGCAAAGAGAATGATGAGCAGCAGTTTGTATGATACATCAATCTGGCACATCATCACATCTTCCTTATTGACCTCCTTAAGTTAAGAGGAAGACACAAACTGAATATCTCTCTGTGGGCAGATTGCCTCATAGGGGATAAACACAATTCCCTGCTGGACAAATAGGGGTTTCTGTGGGTTTAATGCACTATAAACAGAATGTATCAGAGCCACTGGTACTTTTCTCCCAGCATATGTGGCCTGACATTTAACAGGGAGACATTGAGCAGGAAAAGCACTTTGCCGGCCCTTTTAATATGGCACAGCAATATGAGCATCCAGCTTCCCTCTCCCTCACAGATTCATACAGGCTTAATGTACCTCTCCCAAATCCCATTAGCTGACAGGCTGTTGAAACAGCTTGAATGTGTGAGGCTCATGCTTGAGGGATCAGGCCAAACTGGAAGGCCTGGCACCCAGTCAACTCGACAGAAGCCGTTGCCTCTCCTCTTTAGAGAGGCACGGGCGACAAAGAGCTCGTCAGCACTCGCCACTCAAGAACCAGCAGGGAGGCAAACTGTACAGTAGTTAACTCGCTAACACGGACAATGTGAGAGCACTGGCTTCAAGTGCTGCTGAGCACAATGGAGAGAAATTTTAAGCTGCTGAACTGACCATCATGGCACATGGAGGGCATACTACTATATGCTTGTTTATTTATTTATTTATTTTGCATTTATATTCATATCCCTTTTGCTCAAATGCCTTTTCCTTTTGCGTAACCTCAGTGGTAACCCTCTTCGATAGGGGAATGATATACCCCGGAGCTGTTTCTGAGTTTGGCCGCACCAGAAAGGAAAGCCAATCTTTTACAACATATTGCTGCCCTGCACTATGGAAAGAGCAGAAGTCGGCTTATAGCTTTGTCAAGTGGAAAAAAAATAGGTCATTTCATTTAAAGGTGACAAACACATGTCTTTAACGGTCACACAGAACGAATGTTTCCCCCCTTTCCCTGTCCATTGGGTAAAAAAAATAGGAACATAACATTTGGGCGCGCTGATCAAAGCTCAGATCCAATTTGTGTTCTTGTGTGTGGGAGAGTGAGCGTCCACTGAGCCCCTGGGGCAGTAGTGCCCCCTCTCAGTGCTGACATTTCGTCCACTCTGTACACCGCTGAGTCCTGCTTGAGCAATTAAAGCAACAAAAAGCACAGAGGCAGCCCTGGCACTGCATCCTGTGCATGCTTCACGCTGTGCTAGCACTCAATGGCTCAGCCAAACTTTACTCAAATACTTACCCTCTGAACTGCGTGGATGCAAATAGATGTGGCCAACTTCACTCACCACATTATATCATTTTGTGGTTGTAATAGTCACATCTTGTTGTTCTACTCATTTAAAGCAATCATTACAAGACCTTTTTGGCATTCAAGATGCATACGTTGTTTTAAAGATGAAGGTGCTGTCTCTAGACCACACATTGTTAATATGCATGTTCACAAATGAAGAGTGATTTTAATTTCAGCTTTTCTAATGAGATAAGGAGACGTGTCTTGTCCGGAGTGAATATGAATGCTATTTTTCATCATATTCATCAACCATTCTGTGCTGATGGGTTCATTACCATCAAATTAGAGATAAAAATCATGCTAGTGCCCTGAAATGATGTGGAAAGACAGCGCTGATAAGATTAATGATAAATACATTAGTGCTGGGCCAGCCATAAGACACATTTCAGATCCTCCAGCATGCACATGGGCGCACTGAGAAGCTACCGGTTTTGATTCAGCTCGAAAATTAGTGGGGGCACTAGGCTAGACAATACAATAGATTCAGACATTGAATCTATGAATGTGGTGAGGCAAATGGGCTTGCGTGGAGCTGAATGTGGGGATCTATGTTCTGAGCTTTGGAAGGGACACCAGTTTTGGTGTCTTTCAAGCAGTGACGAAGGTAGGCATGGCAGGAAGGCAGAGGACGTCCTACGGACAGAGCTGCACTGCTGTGACATATCGCCACAGCTGACAGCCTTTAACGTCCCATCTAATTTATGTCGTGTGGGGAATGGGAATGAAATGTTAATAAAGAATCTCTGCATCACATATTCTTAACTGCAGCCTCAGGCCTCTCCCTGCATCTGTCATGGAGATGGATACAGGAAATGGGAGGGAGGAGGGGTAGGAAGAAAAGGAGAGTGAGTGAGAGAGTGATGGGGAGTATGCAATGGCGTGCATGTTTTGTAGACCAAGGATTTTGAGTCTTTAGTAGAAAAGGGGCTTTAAAAAAATGCAAATTATACTGCCAAAAACACCGGTATTAAACTGGTGATTAGTTCTGTGTACTAGATTTCCTTAGAGAGTATTTAGGCAACATGAATTGACTGCAGCCTGCTTTGAGTGGCTAACATTTATCTTGTGTCTCCAGGCTGTCATTAAATAGATTCTCTTGTCTGATTAGTTAAACATGATATTGAGCTGTTTGGATTTCCTCCAGCCCAGATGATGGATGAGCAGGGTCATCTTACACAGCCAGGCCTGAAGAGGGCAATGTGTGCACGTGTCTGTGTGGACGATGCAATCGTTTTCGTCAGCCTGGACACTCACATGCCTGTCCTGACCTTTCAAAGATAATGGCAGGAAGAGGCGCATTTCTCTGCCGGACACTGTCCATGCGATTCTATTAGGCACTCCCGCACTTTGGGTGCTATTCCCAATATACTCTGCTCATTTGAAAAGTGTGAACTTGTGACCTGCTTTTAAAAGAATCATCTTATTTTGTACAGAGTGAGCACAAATTAAAAGTAGAGGTTTCACCTTATCAGCAGACGTAGCCACTTTTTATGAACCTCCACGAGTTCTTGATTCCTGCAGTTAATAGCAGTTAAAGTGCAGACGGCCTGTGTCAGTATTACTGGAAAGCACCCTAAGTGGAAAAGTTGGGTTTAAATAGTTTTTGGTAATTACCATGAGGTTAAAGTTAATATATCACACACAGCAGGAGGATTTTATGGCCTTTTGCCTTATATCGTCTACCCAGTTACCCCAGCACTTTGAGCGCAGGCAGACATGCGAGAAATTAAAAGTGGGGCCGAAACCGATTACCAAGTGCTCCGATATTCAGGCAGAAGAGGAGCGCTGGACACGGAAAGGACATCTCCAGAGTGCAGGGACGTCCATAATCAAATAACAGAAGGAAAAAACATATGAACAAAAGGAGTCTCATATCTGTAATGGTCAGTCGCTCAGGTCCTGTCCCTGGACCATTGGGTTTTGTGGTCAGATTCAATTTCAGATATTTTATTGTGGCACTGCCACTCCATTAAGACTCATTTCCTTCTCACCAGTAGTGACTTTGGGGGACCCGAGGAATTTGAAGGCCAATTGACTTTTAATATGAATCACGCTGTGTTCGCCCCATACCCGTCCCCTGCCTACAAATTAGAAATGGCAAACGGAGTGTCCGTATCCAAACACTCTCTTCATGTTTTCTGTTCATGGTCCACAAGTCACATACCTCTGCAGCAGTGTGTATGTGTGTGCTGGGCTGTGGGCAAGCGGTATGAGATAACAGGGACCTAAGGGACTAAGTTGTGTTGCAAAAAAGGGATAGATATTTGATCATTTATATTGAGGCTCCTGTTTTTAGTAAGTCAGAAATGTATGGATAATGTATAGCCAAGGCAAATGTACATTAATACAGTTTGCACTGAAGGTGCTTCAAAGCTACAGTTTCTGAAATATTGGTCAAGACCGAGATACACTGTAGTAGACCTGGTCTTGTGGTGATCATTATTTATTTTGTTTAGCCATGTACAGTTATGAAGGATGGACAAATTTACGGGTAACTCAAGCATGTTATGATGGTATTGTTAAAATGAAAACTGAAAGTCATGGGAGGCTATCATGTGGTTACTCATTTTTATTTAGTACTGTGGGAACTGTTTGAGGCTCTAAGAAGCAGCATATTTAAGCTCATCTTGAAAACTTGTCCAGCCACACCCTGTATATAGTAATCCCCTGCTGTTTTGGTTATAAAATGTCTACTAATGCATATTTTTATAATGTAAACCCTAAGCAAGCCCCCAGATATGCTTCCAGAACACGTCAATTTCATTTTAATTAAAATTTTCATTTAAAATGTAAAGCTAAACCCATATTCCCCACTGAGATATGCAACACGGAAAGTCGCTGAACAAAAGTATTGGGACACCGCGGCAAGGTGTGCGGATTTTGGAGAATAACCCCTGATCTACTCGGGCTAAAAATACAAACGAGGGCTCACTGGACAGGTCTCCTGGAGATCAATTGAACTGTGGACTTTGAAAAGTCTGAGTGCTTGCACCGCAGATTTATTGCCACAAAAAGCAAAAAAAGACAGGATATTTGCAGTTTCCACGTTGTTTTAGTGATTTCCACGTAAAACTACGAGTTTGTTTCTCAAAAAACATCCACATGTGACTGAATCTGTGACTCCTGATGCACAAAAAACCGGGGGTTTACTGTATACTCATATTTGGCTTTTATTTCCAGACTTCTGCCCCCTACAGATCACTCCAGTGCACTGCTGAGCTTTCCCTGGGTCTATGGCACATGCTCATTAGTATGCACAGGCTCTCTCTCATTGTGTGTGGCAAGAGCAAGCCAGAGCAGAGGGGAGACAGTATTTTGTCCACGCTTGCCAGTATTATGTGGCTGAGTGAGAGATTCACATTATCGTAATGGGGAAGTCAGTGCAGCGAGATGATGCCCTGCAGCCACGCCGCTGATTGGCGGCAAAGCTGTATTTATATATAGCAAAGCTGAGTTCACTTTTAGTTCAGAGCAGAAGAAGAAGAGGAAGAGGCCTGACAGCCTGCCTTCTACTTTATTTGCTGCTTGGAGCACACTTGAAGCTCTAACCGGAGCCTTTCACACAGACGTGGACATAATCCAAAGCCACAGGCACATGTTTATTGAATCAAACCCAGGAATCATCATATTTATGCAGTGCATCATGATAATGATTTTATTGACTGTAGAAAGTGTGCTGGCAGTGTATGTTCCTATGTTTTATGTGTACATGACTAAGGATTAGTGTCAAATCAAGTGAAGGCAAATTTATTTTTAAAGTACATTTATGTCTAATAATAAATAAACAAATACATGTTAATAAAAATGTCTCAGGAATACAGAAAAACTGTTTCGTGTCTAAAAACATTATATAACTGTAAAAATATTGTTCTTTAAAGTTCTTTAAAGAATAATTTTAGAAAGAAAAGCACAGTACATCAAAATAAGATAAATTATTCAGTGTGTACAGCACTTGAATAATTCAAAGAAAACAAATATCTTGTTCACTCTTAAACAAAATGGCAATAATTACCTTTGACTTATTTCTACTAGTGCTTTACCATTCAACTGGTCACACTGCGAGAGTGTTGATTACAGCAGTGTTTTTATCATTTTCCTCATTAAATAAGATGTGATTTGAGCAGAATGAGGTGCTTTTGTAGGAACTGAACAGACACTGGCATAGAATGGTTGCCAGAGTGGCACTGTGGGTTGCTCTGTTGCCTCACACCTAGAAGGTTTGGGGTTCAAACCCGATTCTCCCACAGTCCAAAGACATATGTGTGTCAGTTGAATTGGGGAGTCTAAATTGACCAAAGGCTGTTTTTGCCAATATATTCATTTTCATGTATTTTATTGCTAAATTATTATGAAAAATATGAATACTGTTGAAAGAACACAAAGAAAGCGGGTCTTGGGATGGTGAAATACCGCTGTGCTCAGAGACAGCAGGTTTGAAAGTTGCTTTGCTCCTAATTGGCTGCTGTCTTGTGACGCATCTCTGACAGCTTCATTCCCGCAGCAAAAGTTTCATGCGTGGAGCTATTCAATTCAATTCAATTCAATTTTATTTATATAGCGCTTTTAACAATGGTCATTGTCACAAAGCAGCTTTACA
>JBBPDH010000144.1:15976112-15988517 GCA_037974565.1 Clupeocharax schoutedeni
ACACACACACACACACACACACACACACACACACACACACACACTCACACACACACACACACACACACACACACTCAAATAGCAGACACCCATAAAAATGGTTACTTTATTAGCTATAAAACATAACATTTTGTTTTTTTTACTATGACTTAAAAATATTTTTTCATATTTTTGTCATTTGTGTGGTTAAAAAAAGAACAGTAAAATAACTGTTCCCAGTCTATCCTCTGTCTGGATCAGTAGTGAGGCAGAGTAAACATTTTCATGATGGCTAACTTTTCTCATTTGTGGCAGTCCTTGCTGAGTGCTGGATCCCTCGCTCAGCCTGTCATGCCGAGTGCTGTGGCTGAGAGATCCTGAGCCAAAGAGCAGCTTGGAGAGGGTAATCCATCTCCATCACTTAAATGATTATCCCCATTAATCTGGTGTAAACTAATAAAGTCAACAGTGCCAGTGCTTGCCTGAACTTCATTAAGTCTTTAGTACATTTAATATGGCTTAATGTCCTTGGCTCTGAGGCTGCTGCTGCCTCACCTGGGCTGCTGCTCCCGAGAGAGCTGCTGAAGAGATTGAGGCCATTTATGTCGTGTTTTGTTTGCCTTTTTCCCCCCCAGATTGTTTTTTCTGAGTAAGACAGTGCCTATTGGTATGACGTGCATGTATAGATGGAAGGGAGGAGGGTGGGAGAGAGGGAAATAAGAGAGAATGAGCGGAAGAGAGAGGCAGCAGTGTTGGAGATTTAATTTGCCCAGCCAGACCTCAGATGGGCCCCCGCAGTCAAGGGTTTAATTTGGCTTATCGCGTTATAAAGACGACCAGGGCTGGGTAATCAATCATCAGCCTGTCAGAGGGACAGGCAGTTGTCGTAAGCAAGCACGACTTCCCAACGTGAGGCCATTTTAATTGCCAGCAAATTGACTGCTTTATTGTTTTTTGGAATGTCTTACTAAAAGTTTGCTCAATTAAGGCCAATAAAAGAGCGGGCCGTCAGCCCACTCTCATCTCCCCCACCTCCGTCCATGTCCTCGACAGGGAAAGGCCTATTGGTGGCAGTTATGCTGCCGATGTGGGTCTTGTTGACACTTGATGGCTGAGTGTTTTTCCCCATAAGCAAGTGGAGAGGCATCTGTGCAGTGTTAGGAAGTGACACTGTTTACTGGGTTGAGTGATGCCGTGCTGCCTCCGACCATTATCCTGCTAAACAGAACATAACTCTCCCTCTCGCCCACTGTAGAGTCATCTCCTGACAAAATAAGTGCTAGCTCCAATAAACAAAAAAGAATAAGATAAATGTATATGCTTCACAGACGGGCTGATATTTATGACCCTCAATGTATCATGTCAGTATATCCTATGTGTCAAGAGATGAGGTATGGTTAAAAAACAGACTTTTTTCCTCGTTCATGTTTTATTTTGAATGCAGAGACTCACCTCTGTGCAGGACACGTTCCCTCTGATCAAATATCAAAGGCCAAGATCTCTCAGCTTCTCAGATTCTGTGTGGGATGGGAAAGGAATGATTTTCCACAATCCCACAAGACCCACTGCAATGCATGACTCCAGCTTCCTTTCCCGGCCGAGCTGCTGCTGTCAATATGACTCTCACTGGCTGCCTCACTTTATTTATGGCCCTAGTGCAGTGAGGTTAAGCTGCTTCTGTTTGGCCAGATTCTGAGTAGTAGCTGTCTCCTCTTACTCATTTGTCCATAGATGCATATTCTGCCATCCTCTTCAGAAAACAAAAAATGAATTAACCACTTAATGTCAAGCTGGCCAAAGAACACATTTTATCATTCTTATACAAAATAAACTTGTGGTCGAAGATCCAAGTAAGACCCATTTAATAGAAATGAAGACTCAGAACTATAATAAAAATGTCAGTGCATGGCTTAGAGTAGGTCATATGATCACACGTTCACTATAGGACAGTGTCATTTGACAGGGGTCACTCAACATATTCTAAAAGACTGGTGTAGCCTTGGGTCCTGTATACCCCACCCCCCCCCACCCCACCCCAGTAAAGTAAAAACAAATATCTAAATAAATATGGTGTGTTTGAGACTTATTGAAATAATAATCATAACTAATGTATAAAACTATTTAAAAATCACACACACACACACACAATAACTAAAACCAGGAGTGTACTACTCCAGCCCTGGAGGGTCAGAGTCTTGCTCAGTTTGATAATTCCCCTTCTCAAACACACCCACTATAGCAATCAACAGATCAGTTGAATCAGGATGTGTTTAAGCATGGAAATCACTAAACTCTGCTAGACATCACCCTCCACTCCTCAGTTGTACATCCCAGAACCCCCTGACCCACCCCAAAACCCCCTCACCCACTTTCTCTTTCTCTCTCCTCTCCAACCAGTGTGTTTGTTTAACAATGATCAGTGACAGAAGCCTGTGAAGTTCTTAACTGATTGTTCAAACCACTATTTGATGGCTGTATTGTTCTCCGGAAGAGCTTTTAGATTTTAGAAATGTGTACATTAGCAGATATGTACAATTAAACATATCATATATCGCCATCTGCCCAACATCGGTGCATCCATAGCTTCAGGCATGCAGCGCAGATTAGTTCATAACTGTCGTTGAAGGCCTAATCTCTTGTGTGTTTTGTTGCTGATTCCTCTCCTTAGCTATCAGATCTACCCACCCCCTATGTGGGTGTGTTTTCTTTTTCTTGTACCATTAACTCAATCTGAGATAGCCTTTGACCTCTCGGAGTGCTGAAGCCTATAATGCTAAGAAAGCACTCCGGAAATGTTATTCTTTTCCATCAGTTTGCATTAGAGCAGAGCCGTCAGTATTTGGCATTCATTTTTTTGTGACATAATATACAATCATTTGTTTGGTTTTAATATATTAAATTATTTTGATGCATTGCAATATTATAGCCCACCAGTGCTTGTTTTATAAACGAATGGAAGGAATACTGGAAAGCGGAGTGTGTTTGTGTTGTCCAGTTGTTAAGTTCAAAGGTGTGTCAGCTGAACCGGTGTATGTTGCTGTTGAAGTGGAGCTGAATTGTCAGAGGAGACACTAAGCCCTGGCCTACAGCCTCTGTCCATCAGAGCAGATCATTAAGAGCGAGGTGAGGCCCCCGAGGCCAGTGGAGGCACCAGCCAGTCTGTGCCTATGTTTCTGTGTTGTACGTTTGAGCTGGAGGATCTGTTTGTTATGGTGTAGTAGACTGCATAATTGGCACGAGGGCAAGAGGCACAAGGCCAAACGATAAAACACAAAAACATTCTACCTGTTGAAGGCACTGTGCGATGACAGATAGTACTGTCTCCTGTTGCTTTGCATTGTCTATGGCCCTACCAAAGGGAACTAATGATCTGTTTCAGCTGCACCATTTATATATATTGTTTTGTAGTCAGAGGTTTAATGAGGAATAATTGCCTTCTTTTACAGGAATGCAATTATGAATGCAGTGTTTATGTAAAACTGTTTATGAATTCATAAAGAATGGATATGAAAAGTATGCAATATTAGAATGTAATAAAGCCAAGGAAAAATAGCCACATGGTATATTATTATGATTAATAACAGACTCCTTGACATTTCTTATGCTTCCTTATGTAAGCCAATTCTCTCTACCCATCTTGCCCTTTTTGTTCTTTTATACCTCTGTTCTCTTGTTTTTACAGTAATAACCAGCTTCACTGAGCAGTCTGTAATAACATTCACATTTTACCAAGAAGTAGTTTTTCTATCAAGATAAGTAGCATGATCAAGTCTTTACTAAGCCTTCACTCTATTCACAGGTATAGTTTAATCTGGTGGTGATACTTTTTGATTCCAGGTATTATCCCCTAAATAGTGATTGTGGTTGGCTGGCCTACAGGCTGTGACCATTTTTTTGAGAGTGTGCAGGATGTGCAAGTGCATGATAATCCTTAGGCTGTTATGATCCTATTCTGAATGTTTTCTTCATCACCGGCCTGCCTGCAGTTTCTTCATCAGTGCTTGAGTGTGTTCCAAATATGAAGTGGACCATAGTTCAATATTTTTAAAAATAAGGAGAGGGAGAGAGTTCCGGCACAGGAAGGAAAAAAAATGTCTGAGACTGTGAAGAAGAAAAATTTCAACCACAGGCGTTCATGTAGAGCCCCTAGTTGCCGTACGAGGGGAGACCTGTGCTGTGCACATTGTAAGTGCTATATACAGTCCATTGCAGGCAACTTGTTACAGGGTGAACACACACCAGTGCATCACATCTAAACACTGAGCTTCTCTACACTTATTTTAGCCCTTAGATGAGAGTAATCATTAAATGGAGGAGAATGAAATGGTCAAGTTCAATACTGCCTATAACATAGACAAAGGCGAGCTGCTGTTTACACAATTCTACCTCCAGATCACACTGATGATGAAGAAAAATGAGCTGAATATGAATCCAATCCATGCCAATGATATGAGCTGTGCTCAGTTTATAGAAGTGATATTAATGTCAAATAGCTCTGGAAAAAAATAAATGTTCAGTTTCTCAGATTATTTGATCCTTTATAGGTGTAAATATTGAACTGAACTGATTTCCTTTAGTTTTTAAGAACTGCTGACAACATTGCTTCTAATTGTCAAATAAAAAATGATGCAGTGTTCACAGAACTTAATAATACAAAGAATACAAGTCTGTTGTTCACTCAAAATGGAAATAATACTTTTAATGTACTTCTAGTAGTGTTTTACCATCCAGCTCCTCACACTGCAAGAGGAGAATGTTGTTTACAGCAGTGTTTTTTATAGTTTCCTCATTAAATAATATTTGATTGAGGTGATCACTAATCTATCTACACAAAGCAAAAGCCTTAGGTGCCTAAGAAAATTATTTTAAAAAGCTGTTTAGTTGGGCAATAAATGTTTTAAAATTAGAATTAATGCAAGAAAAGAAAATAGTGATTTTTTTAGAGATCCGTCATTGTGAAAGAGCAGTATTACTTTCATAAATCTATGCAAATGCTGGAGACACTGAGTACAATTTTTGAACAAAACATTTCTTTTAACCAACTCATAAAGTATCTACTACATTTTTTTTAAATGACAAGGCAAAAGTCCATCTGAAATGGACTATATCATATCATTGCTGTAGCGACAAAACAATTTGGCCAGGCATATTGACAAGAAGAGATGCCTTATACATTATGTAAACAACTTATTATGTTTGGACCAACCAAAGTGCTCCAAAATGACCTAGAATAGCGTCTTATTACATTAAATTATACTGGAAGTTTTTCCTTGTCCTGTTAAGTTACTCATTTGGAGATAGAAGTTATTAGCCGTTGTAGACAGAACTTGATTTTGCTGTGCTGAATCCTACAGCTGATTGACTGCTCGTTATGATGCCCCCCCCCCTGCATCTGTGTTTTATGTCTAGTATATGGGGTATAACATTCTCCTCAAAGTATGTTTTGAAATAACTGTAAACAGGCCAGAGCAGTATCTAATGTATTTGTTTCTGAAACCAAAACTCAATCTTTCTTTCACTTTTTAGTAAAAGGTTTATTTATTTCTCAGCTGATTTGGTATGAATTACTGAATAAATAATAAGTAATTAAAATGGAGAGAGGGGAGAGATTTGTAACATTGGATAAATTGTGACAGTCCAAGTCTCACCAGTCAGAAATCATCTACAGTAATCATGTCATTGTTATACGTGACTACCATCCTCCTGAGCTGTCAGAAAACGGTAAAATAGTGATTTTGATTTTGCTGTACAGGCGACTGGATAGTAATTTGCTAAGCACTCATATCAAAGTTGGTTATATGCTCTCCGTATAACCAACTTTGATTATTTTGATGCTTACACTGTGTTATTTGTTTAAATGTTTGTGTGTGTGTGTGTGTGTGTGTGTGTGTGTGTACATGTATATATATATGTGTATATATATGAGAATAAACTTACCTCTACATCACCCATACTAATTCGCACATATATTCATCTCGTTTACAATAATAATAATAATTATTAATTACAATTTATAATAATTCACTTAAAGGTTCTTTGGGAAACTCTGAATGGTTTTTGTATAGTGTTGCTTTACATTTAAATAATGATATATATCTTATTGCGTGTTAAAAATTGTTATGGCGGTTATTTCAGAACTGTTTCTCTCTGTGCATCTCCCCAATAGAAGAAGAATGTAGTAACTTGCTGTGAAACTATTGCTTTGTCATTCTGTCCCTTTTTTCAGACTCAGGCATGGTGGTTTCGACATAGTGGCAGTGAGGAGGGCTCTAATCCACAGTGACGGGGACAGAGACGAGAAGGCCTCTTCTCTGCCTGAGTCAATGACACTCAGGGGAATGGGGTCGGGGGGTGTGCGTGTAATGACCAGTAGCTGGTGGGATGAATCCATCCATCTCTGTGAAGTAAACAGGTCCCAGCTGGGGTGCAGTGCTCAGGATGGGAAAGGGAAGTGGGGCTGCCCATCCAGCCTCCCCCAAATAAAACAGGCGACAGGATGCGCCTGCACTCAAGTGCACGGACACAACATCAGCAGCGGGGAGAACCAGCTTCCGCTGTCATGGGTGTCAAGTCCCCTATCAGACCCAGAGTGAGTCCACATGGTGCTGGGAGAAAGGGATGAGACTTTCCATGTGGAGATGGGAGTGGGAATTTGGGCAATAAATCTGGTCTTTAATTCAAGCAGCAAGTGATCTGCCTCTCACTGGCACCACGAGCAGGTCACCGAACCTCCAGAGAGGAGCTGCAGAGGGAGTTTTCAGATAATGTGGGAGGGTTTTAAAATGAAAGCAGTCAAGGTAATCAAGGACAATTGTAGGTCTTTCCTACAATTAAATGTTAAAATTGTTAATTAAACATGTCTTGATTTAGTAACAGCTTGCTATTAAAGCTGACTGCGAATGTTTACTTGTTAACTAAACTTATAAAATATATAATATTATAAATTTAATATTTTTTTATATATACAATATATTATAATATATTATATATAATATAATATTATATTATATTATATTATATATTTTAATATAAATAATATGCATAAAATATATAACATCTTATCATTTATAATAATATAATAGTAAACAAATAAACAGTCATAATCTTACTTTTAATATCAAGCTGTTCACACACAATTGTACCATGCAGGCCGTTTGAAGTGGCAGAGTATATTAATTGTTCAAATTTACATTATACATTACATTCCAGAGATACAATGAACATATTTAATATAGTGTATAGTTTTACTTTTAGTTAAGCTTCCCTGTGGAACCGTGAAACAGTTTGTGTGAACATTCTCATTATATCAAGGTTATAGTGTGTTGCACTTCTCATCTTTCAAAGTGGGACTGCAAAGAGAGATTTGGTGATCAAGTGTCTTTTTTGTCACAGATATTTCCACTAACACAAACCCTGTCTAAAGAGGACTGCTTTTAATGTGGGGGTCTCCTGAGCACTTGTTAAGTGAAAAGACAAACACAGGGGAGGCAACGCAAAAACTTGGATCTAAATGGGTTTTAATGACTCCAGGCTGCCTGGATCAAATGCAGTGTTTAGAAAAAGTGACTAATTTTTTCTGCATAAAAACCATACTGGTGACAGAAATATCTGAAGTCTTAAAATGCAGAGTACACATTTTGCACCAAGATGTAAAATTGTTTGAAGCTTTCTTTGAAAAAGGGTTAAACCTATTTGATAACTCTATTTTCAAGAATGTTTAATAGATGTAACAAAAAATTAATTTTTAAACCAACACTGAACCTCTAATAAGAGTCTGTAACAGCTCCAGAAGAAATAAAAGAGACCAGTGCAAAAATGTTCAAATTCTCAGCTTTGATCTTTTATAGGTGCAAGTACTGAACTGAACATCTTTGACTTAGTTTGTAAGAATTGCTGACAATATCTCTCCTGATTTCCAAATAAAAATATTGTTTTTTAATGCATAATTATAAAGGAAATCACAATGCATCTAAATAAAAGAAAGAATGCAGTGTTTACATAATTATTTGAATAGTTCAAAGAAAATAAATCTCTAGTTCACTCTTAAACAAAATGACAGTAATTACCTTTGATGTACTTTTAGTAGTGTTTTACCATCCAACTGGTCAAGAGGTGAGTGTTGATTACAGTAGTGGTCTTTTATACTTTTCCTCATTAAATAAGGTACATCTGTACATCATAAAGAATGAGGTGTGCTTTTGAAGGAATGTTTTGACAGTGGCATGGAATGGTTGTCATACTATTGCAGGCATGCTATTGTGGCCTCTTTTATTATTCTCCAGTGCTGTTTTTAGGAAGGGTAGCATAGTTTTATTGAATGTGTGCATTTAAAGAGAGTAAGAAAGGCGAAAGACTTTAAACTGAAAACACTTTCAAACATTTAGCAAAACACTACAATGACTAGAAACTACCTATGTTGTATCAAAACAATATACTTTTACCTGATAATCATATTACTTTCAACTGCTTTATTTTGACTGGCTCACTGTCAAGTAAAACAGGTAATTAGAAAGGAAGACACAACACGATAATGGAAGTCACGTCCTTCAGCACCCTAACTAATCTTAACTTCTTTTTTCCGATAAAAATCTGACGAAAAAACAGAATTGCTTTCCCTTTTAAAAGTCCCAAGATGTCTGATGGATCATTGTTTGGTTATGAGTAAATATACATACATTTGTAAATATGAGTAAATTATAAGTAAATATGATAATAAAGATGAACAGGGCATAGATTCTGCAAATTATCTTCTTGATTTTCAGAGAGAAAACAAGCTGTTACATTTTATCCCAATTAAAATGAATACCAATTTAATATGAGGGCCTTATCAACAAATTATTTTTTTATAATAATTTTGTTGACAGTTAAATATAATTCTGCTACTATATTGAATTGGTCATGTATTTTTATCAGTAAATGGGATTTCTATTATTATATTTCAGGTCCAAAATGTCTTGGATTGCTAACTAGGAGTACAGCCAAAAATGCTGTTCCTTTCCCCTTTGACCTGCATATTTAATGCACTGTACTCATTCATTCATCAATCTACTAGATAGGTTAACTGCAGTGAACTTGAGTTTCTTTCATCCTTTTAAGGCAAATCCAAAGCTTTGGTTTTGGTCTAAATATACATTTCAAACACTACTTCAGATCTAGTGCATGTTCACCCTTTTTACCCACAGCAGTTTCTTTAAATAAGATTTCATGAGAAACTTTGTTGAAAATTAAATTGCATGTTATGTCTTCAAATGAGATAAAGTGATCCTGCATGGTTTAAGAGATATATTATGGAATACATAGGTGTGTATATTAAAAGATTGGAACAGGATGCCCATGAGGGATCTGGGGATTTCTTAGGGCTATTTCCCAAGAACACAATTAACTACTGCTGTTACCACTTACTATAATTCTCTTTATTTATCTTCTATATGATGCCCTTACATTTTACCCCTTGCAAAATGTTGTGTTCACAACAATTAGTTATGAATCTTTGTGTTTAACAGAGGACAGATTTACAGAACAAGACATTCTAGAAATGAGTAGGTAGAAAGCAAACACACACAGACACGCATGCAGTTTATGCTTTGTGTTTGAAACTTCTATGGTAAAATGATGAATCATTAATGGATGTGTAAATGTATAAATGCAATTTTAGTGAGCTTTAAAACATTAAAAGCAGTGTTCTATATTTATGTACCACTTTCAGCTTATCAATGAATGCTTAACATTTTGTATACAGTACTGAATTCACACATCAAGAGTTTTTGGACAACAGTGACATGTCTATTTATGCAAAAAATAATCCATTGTGATTTTTTTTTCTTCTTTGCTTTTTTCTGCCTCAAACTTTGTAATGATTTGTTAAAAAAAGCAATTTTTAAAAAAATAACTCAGACCTTCAAGAACACGTGGAGGAGTGTGTGTGTGTGTGTGTGTGTGTGTGTGTGTGTGTGTGTGTGTGTGTGTGTGTGTGTGTGTGTGTGTGTGTGTATCGTTTAAGAGGTTAGGAAAGCTGATCTTCTGAGTGCTGATCAGACACACAGCAAACAAACAGAGCTTAACTGAGCTGGAGAGGAAAGCCCACTCCTCACACTCCCTCCTCAGCCTGGAGCTCTCAGAGCCTGATTTCACCCATTCAGCAGTAGCTGTAGTTGATATGGTGTTAGTAATTGATGTGGGTACATTTCCACAGATCTAGTTCGGGTTGGTCAGAAGTGATGGAACTTGGATTTTTAAAAAATCATATTTGGATTTTTTAATCAGTCCCTTGTGACAAAAATACTGTGTTTAATATTATTCAGAAACATTACTTTGTTGCTAAATATGGTTTGTTTATTTGAAAACATTTTTCAGATGGGTGTTCAAGGTAAGATCAACGTTTTTTAACAACAATAACAATTATGATAAAGATGATGGTAATAATAACAGCAACAACAACAGCAGCAGCAATAATAATAATAATAACAACAACAGCAATAATAATAATAATAATAATAATAATAATAATAATAATAATAATAATAATAATAATAACAGCAAGAACAACAACAACAACAACAACAACAATAATAATAATAATATTAATAAAAACCACAACAACAACAATAATAATAATATTCAACATGTAACGAAATAACGCTTTAATAACAAACAAAACGATATATATATGCATGTGTGTGTATGTGTGTGTGTGTGTGTGAGTATACCGAATGTAATAAATGTTACATAATTAACCATAATGATCATTATTAATATGATTGTGCGTATGGAGACTAAAGAGCTGGATTAATTACCCTATCATTTCTGTCCTTAATTCACAGAGAAAATCATGAGGGAAAATATCGATTATCTCTCTTTCTCGCTCTTTCTTCTCTCTCTCCCTTCTCTCTTTTTCTCTCTCTTTTCTGTCCCTCTCTCTTGCTCCACCCCACTCCTCCTGGGCTGTTTTCTGCGCTCGAGGGCTCCGAGGGTCCATCTGAAAGTCAAATCTCTGCTCCGCTCGAGATCAGGTGCCCGAAAGCACCGCGCATGCGTAGTGTCAGAACGCGGGGCAACTCCAGCCCTGTTGCTTCTGCGAGGGAAACAGCACCACCTGCCAGCCACACGAGGAACAGCAGCTCCTTCAGCAAGGAATCTTCGTCCTGCCCAACACACTGCACTCTCCTGCCTAACACACGTCACTGCCCTGTCCAAAACACTTAACTGTCCTACCCAACACATTTAACTGTCCTGCCCAATACACTTCATAGTCCTACACATCACGCTTCACTGCCCTGTCCCGCACCACTTGACAGTCCTGCAAAAAAGTACTGTCTACCCTGTCCAAAACAATTAACTGTCATACCCAACACATTTAACTGTCCTGTCCAATACACTTCATAGTACTACCCAACACACTTCCCTGTCACACAAGACACCACCCATTTGTCCTTCCCAAAACACAACACGATTCTGGCCAGCACACTACACAGTTCTGCTCAGCACACTTCACTGTTCTGCCCGACACCACTTCACTTTACAGTCTCGCACAACACACTTCACAGTCCTGCCCAACACCACATCGTGCCCTGCATTGTATTAACAAACCTCTAGTGATATAGTCCACGTGTACCCTGCACAATAATAACATAACATTGTAAATTCACATAATATAAATATTTTTTTCCATACGGTTCTTGTGTTGATGAATGCACGGGCGTTCTGGCAATTTGTAGGCACAACTGAACTGCAGAATTACCTTTTCTGCAGAGGACAAAGCCTAAAAACCCGTTTACTAAAATATTAGCAACACATGACTACGCTAGTACATTTACATTTACATTTAGGGCATTTGGCTGACGCTCTTATCCAGAGCGACGTACATCAGTGCTTGAGGAGTCCACAACTGTTTCTTACCTGAAAAACAGCTTAAATCCGAGTCAACTATTTAACCAAGATACTGCAGTCAGAGCATCTATACAACAACTGTCAAATAATAATTAGCCAAGTAATGCAGTAATGTAGTTTCGTAGTAAAATTATCATTTGCAATGAACTCAAAAGTCAGAAAATTACATAATTTTACAAATGAATAATCTGAAACATCAAACGAAAACCACAGATGTCTATAAAGGTTTATTAATCATTAGTTTGAAGAAACCACAGGAATGGCAGAAGTTCCGCGCCTGGAAACTGAATTTCTTAGTCTTTTTCGCCCCCTTCTGGCTGAAAATAAAAACGCCAGTTCAACTGGGTTTCCTGAAGTACAATAGACAAAATTAATTACTGTACACTGAAAAAAGAGGGACGGATGGATGCTTGAGTGTGCGGACAGTGTACAGACAGACAGACAGAAAGAAAGAAAGAAAGAAAGATGGATAGATAGATAGATAGATAGATAGATAGATAGATAGATAGATAGATAGATAGATAGATAGATAGATAGATA
>JBBPDH010000144.1:16034985-16053771 GCA_037974565.1 Clupeocharax schoutedeni
TCTTTCTCTGTATCTCTCTCTCGAGCGCTCTCTCTCGTTCGTCTCTCTATCTTTCTCTGTATCTCTCTCTCGAGCGCTCTCTCTCGTTCGTCTCTATCTTTCTCTGTATCTCTCTCTCGAGCGCTCTCTCTCTCGTTCGTCTCTTTACCTTTCTCTATCTCTCTCGAGCGTGCTCTCTCTCGTCCATCTCTCTATCTTTCTCTGTATCTCTCTTGAGCGCGCGCTCTCTCGTCCTTTCAGCCGTATATACAGTACAAAGTGTAACCAAACAGAAAAATGCAAGAACAACTGTATAACGGGACACGTCACCATTTATTATAATCAACAAAACCAGTTTGAATGCATGCATCCAGTATCATGACTGATACTGTGTTCTAGTAATGCCAATAAAGAGGAAAACAGGAAAAAAATAATGGTAGAGAAAAATAATGGCAGGACGGAGAATGTGCAGTGTACAATAAATAAAGAGGCGTTTACTGTGACATTGAGGGTGTACATATGCATTGTGTTATGAAAAGGAAAAAGTTCTGTTCAGGGCTGTGTGTAAAGAAAGTAGAGTGGCTCTTATAGACGCAGAATAGTGTGATCAATGTTAAATTCTTTCTTTGCATTGAACCCAGGAGCAGTGTGTGGGGATGGTACCTTGCTTTCTCAGTGGCACTGTTTGCCATCCTGGGGTTTGATTCAGTTCGGATTCAGTCTGATTGCGTGAGGGGAAAAACCACTGTTTCCCATTCTGGCTGTGGAGACCTGTGCTAGAGAAGCTTTTGTAAGACCGGTGGATGGAGAAGGGGATTTGTGAGGGATGTGTGAGGTCATCCACGATGCTGGTGGCTTTGTGGATGCAGCTTGGGGTGTAAATACCTGTGACAAAAAGAGAGAGGACCAACGATAATCTCAGCTTTCCTCAGTATCGCCTGTCAGTCGTTTCAGTGCTGTGGCTAATTGTTGCATATTTGTGCAGATTTTGGAGGGAGTGTTTGAATGCAATTTTTTTGTATTTTTTTCTGTATGCTTCGGTTGCGAGGTTCTTTTAAAATGTGTTTTCTAAACCTTTAGTCAGTTTCATATCTCTCGCCCTTGCCTAATTATTGACATGATAGTGACACTTCCCTGCCATAAAGGGAAATGTATCATCAGCTATTCTTATTCTGTATGAAAATGCGATGACATAGACTTACCCTGAATGTTTTTTTCGTTCAGTTTATTCACTATAAAAGCGAACTGATTTTTGATAAGTATAGTTGCTGTGAGGGACTTGATACTTTTTGATAAGTTTGTGTTATGTGCTCTCATGCTCTTTTTCTCTCACACTCTTGTACACTCTTGCTCTTCTTTTTTAATCTCGTCCTGTCAAGCTCTCTTTGTCTCGTGATCTCTCACCCTCTTTTGCTCCTTCTCTCACCCTCCGTCTGTCTCTCTCTCTGTTGGTCTCTTGCTCTGTACTATGACTTCTTTTCCATCAAACACAAAGTGTAATATGTTTCTTCCAGTATTTTTCAGGGCATTGTTAGATTTCCCCACTGTACACCCCTCTTCTAGACTTTCTTTCCACCTTCATCCATTCGACTGGTCCCTCACCATTCTGTGTTCACTTCGCTGTTACTTGGACGGAATATTGCAGATAAAACATACACTTGCCTTAGTGTGGTGTCATTCTGAAAACCTATAACCATATGTCGGTTAACCTGTTTCCAATGATTGCCCATTTTGACACTGGCATTGTGCCATCATCTCTTCATAACTTGTGTGCTCTGTCCACACTTCTTGCAATGAAAGAAATGTGCAAACATGACATGCAGTCAGTTATGTGATAAGTTTTCTCACAAAAACAAATGTCATGGAGGTTTTGTAAACCTGATTTTCCCTTGTGGCAGCTTTATTTGGCAGCTGTTTATCCCATCAGATTTCACAGTTGAGATTTGTTAGGAAGCTTGGCATGTGATGAGACAGCTTACTGCTTTTGCCGTTTTTCATCAGATATACGAATGTGTTGGGATGAAACATTCTCAGCTGTGTGAATGCAGTAATGCCACAAGAGTTGCTGCCCTTAACTGGGACAAAAATATCTAAGACTGTGCTAACAGCAATAGCAGGTGGGGGGGTCTACCATGGCCACTGGGGCCCCTCTCGCAGTCGTTCTTTGGGGGGCGGGGTGAGGGTGGATGGGTGCTGACGGCATTCTCCACTGGCCCAAATGTACTTGCCTGTTATGACGGATGGCCAGTACAGCACTGCGGACATGTAAGGTAGCAGTGTTTGCTGCTCTGTGTGTGTGTGTTTGGGGGGGGGGTAGTAGTCTGTTTGCACAGTACATGTGTTTGTATGTATGATCTGTGTCTGTGTGAGTGTGGCACAGGCACTATAGTGTAGGAGGATGAGTGAGGGATCAGAGAGCTGCGGTCATCTCTGCCTTTCATCTCTCTCGGTCTCAACAATTATTTCTGCCCATTCTTTTTGTCTTTTCTTCCTTCCTGTCTCTACTTTCTCTCTCTATGTGTATGTCCTTTGTGTCTTGCTCTCTGACTCTTTTTTTTTTTTAATCTTCTTTTTATCTAATTCCTTTTGTTTCTTCTCTTTCTTCTGCTATTCCTTGTTTTTTTCTTTCTCTTCTACTTTTTCTTCAGGACTGGTAGCAGGTATATTGTAAGCTTTTGGTACAGCTAATGATGAGACCAGAGAACAAAGCCTCATGGAGAGGACAGGCCAGACCTGCAGGGGTTTACACACTAACAAGTGCAAGTTGCCAATTAAAGCTTGCTAGCCACAGCAAGGATGCCATCCGAAAACCAAAGTGGGGCTTCAAACTGAGTTTTTGATCAGCGTTGAAACATGGGGGCTTTGTACTGAGTGCTAACTTTTGCTGTTGTTTGGAGAAAAGGAGAGTGAGCGAGCCGCGGTTAGATGATGGTGTAATGACTATCTCAACAGGCTGCCCAAGTCTCTTTAAATATTCTTCAGCCGTCTGGCTCCCTGTCATAGTCTTCAACTCAAAATAATGATGAAACTTCCATGTGCAGCTTTATTGTGCATATCTCTAAGCACACTCATTGTCCTTGCATGCATTTCAGTTTTTTTTTTTTTCCCTCCAGAGTCCTCTTCCTTAACAGCTTCTCAGAGCCGTGGAGTTCTTCATCAGGGACAAGTATGAGAAGAAGAAGTACTATGACAAAAATGCAGTCAATGACTCAATTGTAAGTAAAAAAAAATTTTTTTAAATTATGTTTTTACAGAGATTTCGATGTCTGTACATGCTTCACTGAAGAAAATGTACTTGATTATGGTTGATTAATGAGTAGAATTCCTATAGATCCTCATAAAGATATGTCTGTTTTTTGGTTAGCATTTCTAAAGGTAATGTAATCTGTCTTATTGATTCAAGCTTTGGCAAGGTACACTGTAAGAATTTTGGTCTGTTCGGTGCTCCCAGAAGGATTCTCTTCGACTTGTTGGGTCGAAGATATGGGTACCTAATGCGTGTGCCCAATTTTCAGTTCAGCGAAGCCGCACATCTAGGTGGCTGCAGCTGTTGCTCTGGTTCAGCTGCGTGTAAAGTCACTGGGGCTGCAGTCAGGGAGGTGAATAGGGTTTTACCAAAGGGCCTGGATGGTACTCTCCAAACTTGTAGAAGACTAAACTTCTGCACAGAGATGGGCTCCCAGAGGCTCTGTTCACACCTGGCAATAATGTTTTCAGCTCTTCATAAAGGTGTGTATTCACCTAGGGTGCATTTAAGGCTCATTATGATCTGATGATTTTTCAGACCTCATTTAGAGGTGATCTGGGACACATATGGCCACATTCCTTTAGCAGTGTATACACACACATTTCCTGGGACACACCTTCCGTGACGTCTTTCACAGAAGCGTGTTCTTATTCGGAAACCATGATGTCCATTTTGTTTTGATTTTTACACCCAGTCTATTTTGTTAAGTTTCTTGTTTTTCTTATTTTATTTTCTATCAGACTAGAACTGAGAAGTGCATTACTGCCTTCCACTAGTTAAAAATGACAGCACACACAAAAAGTATGTCCTTTTTTTGCATATAGAGCTGGAAAATCCCTCAAAATTGCCCAGTATGCACTTATCCAGCTGTGAACAGGGGCATAGATATTTCCTTCTTCTGATTATTTCTATTGTAATGCTTGTAATATATAGTACAATATTGCCTCCTGATATTATAGTAATCATTGATACAACACAATCTGCTAATTTACAGTGAGTGCTTGTAAAATTTACAGGGAGCCAAAAATAGTTACTAGTGCACTTTATAACTACTGTCTCATTTTACATTGTTGTAAAGTCAGAGAGCACCTATTGATCTATTGTTTCCAGACAAGTACAAGCCGTTCATTATTTGGTGTAATGTGAGAATTTAACCTTTTTTTCCTGGAGGAAAAATAATTACGTTTCCTAATTCTGATTTGACTGGGATAAAAACATGTGGGTTATTTCATTCTTAGTAGAGTAGCCTTGAAACTTAAAATGCATTTTGGGGCCCGATACTGTGGGCAGTTTGGATGCATGTGTGGATCCTCGGTGGTTCATAAAGCATGGCCTGATGCACGCTGTTGTCATGCTTGGGTTGTGCCAGAAACAAATATCAGCTGCCCTTGTGTGAAAGTGCTTTAACTTGTAAAGAAACTGAACACAGATTGGAAATAATTCTGTGCTTTTCTCTGTGTGTTCTTAAGTGTCTGTGTTCCTCATCAGCAGTGAGGTTTCACCTGCCGTCAGAATGTCAGATTCCGGGTCTAGCTCATCCACCTACATTGCCAGTGCCTTTTATATGCAAATCAATTATTTAAAACAACTCGTTATCAGTTTAAGGCATTTTACACTGTTGTGGATGGAACTGTGAGGTGAGATTGAGACTGAGAGACAAAGACAGCTGCAAAGAGGGAAGAGCAGAGTGTGAACTCGAGGGAAACAAAAGAAGTGAAGGAAACCTAATTCATGCTAAACATCTGGATCTGTTCTCACATTTAAAACACTGGAATATATTATACATCTGGATCTGTTCTCACATTTAAAACACTGGAATATATTATACATCTGGATCTGTTCTCACATTTAAAACACTGGAATATATTTTTCCTTTTCATAAGAATATACTGGAAAATATGCATTAGTTTATCAGTTATTTTAATGATCTATTTATCTTAAGTATTTAACTTTCCAACTAAAAATAAAAAAGGAACGTGGCAAGCCTTGAAATCAAATTGCTGCATTTTACAGTTAGTTAATACTCTTACATGTCACTGCAGAGGCGTGTAGACTGTGAAAAGCTTTTGTTCCTTCAACTGAGGATTATTTATTTATTATCTTGCGTCTTCTCAGCTGTAGCCTTGAACCTAGCATGCTTAAGAGCTTGAATAAGGGCCTGGGGCTCTGTAGGTCTTTTTTTATAGGGCTATTTTGCCTGATGCTGGATACTCTCTGTTTAGAAATGTTGTAAGCATTAGAATCTCTTTGTTTTTTGTTTTTTGTTTCCTTTGGAGAACCCAAAATGCCTTGGGTTGTTAGCTGTTGGCAAACCCTGCCCCAGAGGCCCTTCACAAACTCCCCCCATCATGTCACAGTGCTGATGTGATTAGGGCATGAACACCAAGCGTGAAATGGAGCCTCGTGAGAGGATGCCTCTGTCCTTTGGACTGGACTAACAAAAGCAAGGGCTGGTGTGATGCACGCCTGCGTCTGCACGAGATAGAGAGCAGCCATGCAGTGCTGCCAGGTGCTACTGCCGATCTGTAAAACTCTCTCGCTTTCTCTCGCTCTCACTCTCTAAATCACTCTCTCCCTCTCTCTCTCCTTCTCTCTCTCCTTCATTCAACCTCTCTTCAACCCCCAGTACATCAGTATAAATAGAGCTGTGTGTGCTGTGCAATGGGGAATAAATGTTGTCTTACTTTGTCGGGTAATAAATGGTGTTTTATATTAAAAGCCTTATCGTAAGTCACCGCAGTGATGTCATGTTCTCTCCCTGCTCGTTCGCTGCCATTTGAATGATTGTGTGTGAAGCATGCAGCAAAGCACAGCCTCAGAAAATAAATGTCCCAGGAAATTAACCGTCATCCCCCACTTCCATGTTTATTTTTGATGCTTGCAAAACATCGTTTTTTTTTTTTTCCTTTTTCTTTTTCATCCATTTTCCGCTGGTATTGAATGAATTAAAATCGATTTTTATAATGGTAAAGACTACAGAGAGGTTTTGTGGATGTGTACAAATCTGTGAGAGAGATACACACCGATCATCGACTACATTAGAACCACTGACAGGTGAAGTGACCTTGATAATCTCATTACAGTGGAATCCATTAAGGAGTGGGATGTATTAGATACAAAGTGAGATCTTGAGCTTGATGTGTTTGAAGCAGGAAAAATGGGCAAGCCTATGGATCTGAGCAACAAAAAACAAATTATGAGGTCTAGAGTACTGGGTCAGAGCGTCTTTAAAACAGGAAGTCTTATTGGATGTTCCCAGTATGCAGTGGTCAGTACCTACCAAAAGAAGTCCAAGGAAGGACAATTGATGAAACAGCAGCGAAGTCATGATTACCCAAGGCTCAGTGATGCATGTGGGTAGCGTGGACTAACCTATCTGAGCTGATCCTCATAACTATTAAAGCTCAAAATTTTGGAAAGGTGGCAACACACAATGCACTGTGGATGAGGCTCCATAGCTGCAGACCTGCTAGGATGCCCATGCTAAATTCTTGCCACTGCAGAAAGTACCTACAATGGAACTGGACCAGGGAGCGATAAAAGGTGGTGACCTAGTCTGATGACCAGTCATGTGGATGTCCGATTGTGTGCATAGCTTACTTGGGGAAGAGAGAGAACCAGTATCTACCATGGGAAGAAGGCTTGGCAGCCAAAATAACATGATGCTCTGGGAGCCCTTAAGCATTATGTGGATGTTACATTGACATGCGCCACCAGTATTTTCAAATTGCAGTGGCTTCTTTCAGCAGGATAATGTGTCATTGCACACTGGAAAAAAAATATCAGGAATGGTTTAGGAAGCATGGCAATGGTGTAGACTTGATCAAGTTTCCCAGTACTCACTCTGATTAGTTATTAGTCAGATGTGCTGGGCTAACTTGACCAATCCATGGAGGCTCAATCTCTCAATTTACAGGACTTGTGACAGTGGAAAACTGAACCGTTTGTTGACATATCTTGAAAAATATACACATGATTTAGTGCAGTTAGCTCTCCTCATTAAATGTGCCTTTGTCAGGCTGTAGTAATCACTAGTGGCTTGTGCAGCCCTTGAATAGCAGGCTGTTATGTTTTTTTGTAATCATGAAATTATGACCATTTGTCTGTTATGACACATTATTATCATTGATGACAGCCTGTAGCCTAGTGTGTTTGGGGTCTGTGTCTCCGCATTGTTGTGGGGCGAGAGGGTGTGCGTGCCGGGGTCCGGGGTCTATGTCTTGGCGTGGTTCTCTGGGGGTTATGCAGACAGTATAAACTCACAAATTAGGTACGTATTTGCGCTGTGAAGACCGAAACCTGGTGCGCATATTGCGTACCATGGATGTCTATTCGGGCTTGCGCACTACTTTTGTCAATCCCTGAATACTACCTGTGCTATTTTGCCAGTATTCCTAGTAGTATATCAGCACCAAGCTCGTGCACCTCTTTCTACCATTCTAGACTAAAGTATGAAAAGATCTGACATTCCATTCCATGACATTCCATGATTTATCTGAAGCATGTTATATCAGTGTATATATTTTCGCTTGCATGTAGCAAATGTTGCAGAGTGATTCCTGGCACAGAGCAGTTTACTGTCTGACAGAAACCCGCCCCTGTGGCTCGTGTTCAGTCAGAGATTTATATGGGAATTTCAGAGGACCTAAAGTGACTGTTTCTCTCAAGAAAAGAGTCCCACCCATTGTATTTAAAACATGTTTGGTTGATTCTTCGGTCACTTCCTAATTATGTTGGTGGTTAGACTGACACAGTAGGCTTCTAATCCAGCTTGTGCGGTCCTAATTACTAGAAGAGCTTGCTTAGCTATGTCCTGTGATATACCACAGAGAAAACAATGTGTTGGAATTTTTTTCCATTGGGATTTTCCAGACCTTAACCATAAGGTTTCCAAGAAAAATGTAATAATGAAACAAGAGTTTTAAACATATTGATTCTTTTGAATAAAAATGAAATTTCTAGGTTCTATTTAGAAGTCATTAGTCCTTCTCTGAAGGGTTCCTGCAGTGGATTCCTTCTGGATCCCGGTATATAACTCTGCCTGCTTCCCCCTTTTCTTCACATCTTCACAAATGCAATTAAACAAAATTTTAAAAGGAATCAAGATCAATGCAGAACATTGTTTCTGAATAGTTATTGCCACCCTGCAACACCGATCATTAGCACAAGTTAAGCAGTGCTGAACTAAATACGCGTTTTGATCACTCCTCCTGGTTCGCCTACAGTTGCTGGGCAGAAATGCAGGGCTAACTATGGCGATAGAGAAAAACTGAATTAATAAAATTTGAATTTTAATGGTTTATAGTTTGAAATGATCGATGAAAGTTTACAGTCTTTGGATTTTGCATTCAAGAAGGGTCATCGGCTATAGTTGCATCATGGTTCTCAAAACATTCTTTGCTAATTTTTTATTAGCTTTTTATTAGTCAGGTAATGTTACAGCCTTTTTATATTCATTGCGTTATACCCTGGTACTGTCATTACTTACTGTTATCGTGATAAACTCCCACTGACGTTTCTCAGGGAGAAAAAAGTATTTGCACTTTTGTTTTAATTAGTGAAAGAGGGGACACCTAGAACAGCAGAATCCCATGAATACATATATATTTGCAATCACAAATTTGAAATTGAAAATAAAATGCTTGATTACCCAAAGGAGATGCCTTTAATCAGTATTTAGAAAATCTTACAATCTTGTAATTGCAGAGTATTTTCTTGTCCCAGCTTATGTACAGCCTTGTATGTGACCAATAAGACACAATCTGAATTAATGCATGGTTACCTATATGGCAAATAAACTAAACTCAAGTAAACTAAAAACTCCTGATGGATAGATTCTCCCATTATACCACCATAATCATCTGTCTCTTATTTGGCCTTGGGTTGCTAACTGAGCTACTCTTTATTAAGACCTTGATATACTGACAGCAGCGACTTCATTTGCTTGGCTTTGGCAAACAATACGATATAATTCCAGAGAAAATGAACTCTCGCAGATGTCATGTGGAAGCTTTGCTGAGCAAACTCTACAGACTGTCACACTGTGCAGAACAACCCATGATTGGCCATTACAAAGGAGGCTTGACTGAGAAAAATGAAAGCATTTGCAAGTTTGTAAAATTTAGAAGGTGGCTTTGGCTTTGTGCAGACTTTGAACATGTACTGAGGCATTTACTCTCCTAGAAGAAAGGCAGACCCTGCTGGCCCTTGCACAGCCATACTTGGCTCTTTTAAGAAGATGGGATCCCAATTACCTTATGCCTTCACTGCTTTGCGGATTACATTAAGATGGAGATGGAGATATGCTTCTCCTTCCACTCTCTCAGACGATAACTGTCCTGGCATATTGACTGCAGTTCTCTGCTTATTTCCCTGGACGCAGGACTTATTAAAAGTGTTGAGGGTAGAAAAGGGAGGAGTCTTGCAGAATATTGGTTATTGGCTTTTTAATGAATCGGTGCCTGTGAGCGGCATAGTGTAGCGCTGATGCTAACCCAATAAAGCAGGATTATGAGGGGGATCCATCAGCAGGTAATGGCCCGGTCTGGACAGCTCCGCACTAACCTGGGCCATAATGGACCTGCTTATTTTACTCCGTCTCTGTGGACCCACGCTGCTGACAGCAGCACTTTGCTATTGAGACAAAGAAGAAGGGGTCATCTTTCTTTCTGTCCCTTCCTTTCCCTACAGAGCTCTTTCTTCTCCCCTCTCTCCTCCCCTTTCTCCGCTCCCTCCCTCCGCCTTGGCTTTCTTTGCCTCTACCATTTAGTCTCGGCGTCTTTTACTGTCTTCGTTTTACTGTGACTGACTGCCTTTCCTGATTTGTCTTCCTCCTGGACTGTCTCTGCTTTCAGTTCTCTGCTCTTTTCAATATTCTTTGTTGAGGGAGTGCTCTGTCACCTGGGTGACCGGGTGGAGGTGTAGGGAGATGCTCGGCTCTCCTCCAGTTTTGCCATACTCCTTCCCCTGCTCCTCTGTTCCCCCACACCCCGAAGAAAGGCCCTTTGTGGGTCTCTGTGAAAGGAGCAAGCCATCTATCTGGCCCCAGAACACTGCAGAACACCCCAAACAAACGGCCACCAGAGAATGAAAGAGACACAGTCCTAGAGAGAGAAAGGGAGAGAGAAGCATACAAGTTGCATCTGGTAGCACCTCCTGCACTTGTAAAAGTAAATGTGTCTATTTCAGAGAAATGCAACAACTGGCTTTGTATGGAACCTCCCAGTGGAGTTGTGTTTGCTGGCTAGTGTGAATGTTTTTGATCATTTATATATTTTTTTCCCCGATTTTCGGCCCAGTTTAGGCTGCCATGTCACACAATGCTGGCAGGTCCTAGAACTATACATGCACACCAGCAGTAGCATTTCCATGTCAAACATTATTTGGTACCACTTTGAATTAACTGCCCGCTTTTGTTTGTGTTTGTTAACTGCTTGTTAATGATTTTAAGGTGTTTACTTTATTACTAATGTTTATTAAACCCTTTTCAGTCTTTTTGTAAAGTGGAAACCTGTGTTTGTCTTTTAATGGACATGTCAGTAACTGAATTTTAGAAGAACAAAAGAATGCAGGCTCTTTTATACACAAATCCTCTGCTTTCTTTATTGGCCAAATTTGTTTTTCAAATCCTGTCTGTTTCCTGAGAGTGTAAAGGTTTGTACTGACGTTTTTTTTCCCCCTGCTGCACATTAATTCCAATTTCCCTTCTGCTGCTTGTGCTCCTTCTTTTTCTTTTCCCTCTTTCTCTCTATTACATCTCCCTCTCCTCTTTTCTCCCACACATTCTCATTGCCCCCATGCCCCCACCGCCTCTTCTCTCTTTGTCTCCTTCTTGGCTCTCTGCAGAAGTCTTCTGATGCTGCTTTGCCCTCGGCATCCTCTCCCTCTTCACAAGCAGCTGAGAAAAACAAACTGGAGGTACTGTGTGGAGTGCTGTGTGCAGTGCATGCCATGTGATGTGTGCCGTGTTGTGTCTCTGTTTATATGTCTTGGTGAATGAATGTGACTTGAGGCTAGTTAGCAATATTAAATATTTTAATGGTATCAGCCAAAAGAATTTGGTTGCTCAATACCAAATGTCAGTGCCTGATTAGTTTTATCATTCAGTACAAATTCTACAAGCATATCACTAGCACTAGCAGCTGTTGAAGCGTGAATACCCCCACTACAGAATCTGAGATTGCTAGGCTTGATGCCATGATCTATCTTTATTGATTTTGAGTTGTAAAAACGCTTAAAATAACGAATTCCTTTGTTTTTAATGATACACCCAGTCCCATGTATTCATTCACCATAGCCAGAGGTTAAACTAAACTAAAGTATTGAAGGTGAATGAAGATAAATGCTTCAGCTTTACAAATTTATTAACGGATCAAACCTTTTTTCGGGGTTTGATTTCATTTAATTAGATTTTAGAAGCTGGGAGAGTTGAACTTGGTGTACTTGTGCTTTACCTCACCCAACAATCACTTGCAGACCTTGAAACCCTTGAAATGAGGATGAAGAATGGAGAGAAGCTGTCATAAACCCAAACAAAGGTTTTATTTAGAACAATGTGTTTTTGAAATGATATATCCTGAGCATTAACACAGAGCTGCCATATTTCAACAGCTAAACAGAGTTCACTCTCCCTGTTTAGAGCCAAGAGGCGCTTTCACAGTATCATTACTGTCAGAGATCGAAAGAAATGGGAAAATTAACCAAAAGATAGACCTTTTTCATCTGTGCTGAAGACCAGTGACTAAATTATGCGCACTGAAGATTATGAAAATGCTTCCTTTCAAAGAGACTTTTGTGACCAAATCACTTCAATTAACTAATATTTTGGATGGAAAATATAGATTTTTTTGCATGTCATCTCTCACTGTCTCATTATTAATCAGTCTTCAAATGTATTTGGTGCACAAGTGCCCTTTTATATTTTAAGCATAGCATATGTCCATTCCTTTTGTGATGAGAGCAGAATCCTTTGTCAATGGTCTTTTATTCAGACATTTTAATGCACAAAGAAGCTCAAATCGGTACATCAACGGGCCGAATCATTCCTAATTCACAAAAATCAAGGAAATTGAATACCAATGAACGGTGAAGCAAATTGATTTGATTTTAGCTTAAAGATTCCCACCCCTATAATGATTATAAAGTCATGCTTTGACATGGGATATGGACAGAAATATAATTACCCTGCTCGTATGGGCAGTGACCTTCAGGAGTTCAGGATGTCTTTACTTATTTAGTTTGATTGACAACCCTGGCAGTACTCACTACTACAGTGAGATGAATAACTAGAGCTCTGCTTTGTTCCTGCTGGCCGCCAGAGGTGATATGAAGGCGCGGTAGGTGTTGAATTCCTACAAAGTCACCAGTAAAGGGACTCAACTATAGTAAGCCTGAGACAGCCCAAGGTAGCAGTACATGTGCTGCATTCATAAGATAAAGAATTTGCAGGCACCAGCGAATTCTTCACATAATCCATGCAGGCGGGTAACTCAGGGGTCACTGAGACCTGCTGGAAGACCAAGCTAGCAGGTTCACCGCGGTTCCTCAACAAGTAGTAAAATGTACTTTAGAAATGCACAATCATAAAATGCCTCTTTTAAATTTAAGTTCAAATTCAGATCAGGTGTCTGCTAAAATAAGCCAGATTCAGTCACATTTTTTGTGCTTTAGAGTTTCTTCCACTGATGCAGAGGTATGAATACTGACATTATCCTAAACCTGTGGCGTTAAGACCAGGGGTGTAACGGTACACAGATGTCACGGTTTGGTACGTACCTCGGTTTTGAGGTCACGGTTCACGATACAACAAAGTCAAGCTACAAAAAGTTCTAAAGAATGAGGCTTGGTTTGTTTTTGTTTATTTTAAATAAACAGCAGGGTATTAACCAGTAAACACACACTCTTGCTTATATTTTAATGTATGTGTAAGGCAGCTGTGTTATGCCAGTAGGTGGCACTATTGCACCACACTATGACTCAGGTGTATGATTTACTTGCGCCTTTTGGTCCCTCTATGATTCCGTATTACTTCAGTCACATCTTCTCAGTCGTACCGTGTATTCTCCAAAAGACATCATGTACTGAACCATGACCCAAGTACCTTGACGTTTCAGTACGAATACATGTACCGTTACAGCCTTAGTTAAGACACCTTCTGAAATAGTACCAAACCACTAATTGGGCACAAATTGTCATATTTTCAGGGGCCTTATCAGTGGTCAAATTGCTTTGGGTTTTAACAAGGAGTTGCAAAAACATGATAAAAACAGAGAATTCTGAGAGAATCCTTGTATATTTCATAAATGAAAAGTGAATTATTTTACTGCAGAATATAAAGGAGCCAGAAGTCAGATCATCTGGTAGGTCAGTTAAGGTTTTAAATTGGCTAAAAACGATAACATTCCAGTTAAAGCATCATATTATGCACATACCAAAAACAAGGAACTGTAGCATTAAAGGGCTTTTATTGGATATTTCCTAAGTCTCATGTAGTACGTAAAGATCGTACGTAAGATCAGGCTACAAAATGTATAATGAAGTGGTTCTGAACACTGTTCCTGATGTACCGCCTGCTGGAACACACCTGGCACAAACTAATCAGCTAATTAATAAGGCTTTGCGGAGTCAAATGCTCCAGGACCAAGATTGGGAACCTGAGGTGTTTTGTAAACCCAGTTTCCCAAAGGGTGAGAGAAGGAATCTTTGAGTCAATGTTAGAGCTGGATTCACCAGGCCAGTGGAAGATTTGAGGCAGCCAAGCCACATCTACACACTCAAACACACAGCTTTGAGGAGACACTTCAGTTTCCATTGTAGTGTTGTCTTTGTGTTTGTAAAACGGAATGTGTGTATTTGTAAATTGTGTGTGTGTGTGTGTGTGTGTGTGTGTGTGTGTGTGTGTGTGTGTGTGTGTGTGTGTGTGTGTGTGTGTGTGTCAGTCAGTGTAGTGAGGTTGAGTTTGGGACGTGCAAACTGGTCTGGGAGGAAATCGATAGTACGGCCCTGTCAGCATGCGGCGGGGAAATGGAGCAATTGATGCGCTGGTAAAAAAGCTCCAAGCAGCCGATACCCAGCTCTCCTGCTGCGCCCGGTTCCTGCTCCTCTCCCTCTCTTTCTCATAATCACAGCATTCCCTCTTTTCAGAAAAACAACCTGCCAGTGCTCGCTTTCACACCTGACCTGGTCACTTACTCAGGGTTTCAGTGTTTGGTTTTTTGCTTAAGGCATCGATTGAGTCGGGAGAAGGGGGAGCAGACGGGAGGCCTGGAGCTCAGCAGGCACATGGGACCTTTTTATAAGTTTTCTGTTTGTCATAATTACTCTGCCTTGGCTGGACAGCCCTACTTATGTGCCCGTTTAACTCCCATTAGAGACGCAGACTTTAATGACCGTCTGAAGAAACTTTGAATATCTTTAAAAGTGCGGAACACTCCTACACTCAAGCTGTCAAAGCCTGGGCAGGTTTCATTTAGTCTGAGATTAGCTTGGTTTTTATCTGAGTGAGTCCTTCATTCCCCACAGACAGACACCTGTGAAAACTACAGCATTTTCAACCTGTTTTATCTTGAAGTGTGTGTGTGTCTGTTGGGCGCTTGACTGTGGTTTTGATGAAAGTCTAAGAGGAATTAACTCTGACGTGCTTTATTTTTCCTTGCTGCTTCTAACAGAAGGAGAGAGAGAAGAAGAAGGAAGAGAGGAAGAGAGAAAAGGAAATAGATAAAGGGAACAAGCCTGCGGTCTATGACAAGGTAATCCATGTGCCTTTGTTGCAAAATTGCAAGGCGGATAACTATGTAAGATGGGTAAAAATGGTTATTTCTTTGTAAATGTTGAACATTGTCAGCAGTTGTCATCTTGCCAGTTGTGATTATATAAAGGAGCAGTGCTATTTAAGGTAAGAACATGGGCACGCATTTTCAGTGGAGGTCTCTATTGTTGTCGTATTGTCATTTTGTCACAGACAGCCTAACACCGTTAGCGGATTCTGCTCCCTAAAATGAGGGTGGAACCCACCTCACTCTGGAGAAGTGAGCATAGCTGAGAGATTTGCTGTTAAAGAAAACTGGCAATGAAACCTTTTGTCACCTTTGTCGTGCAGAAGTACCACCACAGACTCCACCCTCATTCAGGCTTAGCTATCAGTTGTAAGGGGGCTGATGTGTTATCATCAAAGTGTGTACAGTGCAAACAACCAGCTGTTAAAATAGTAAAAACCTGCCATTCCTCCTCCAGGCTTTCCCTCACCTCTTTCCAGCACATACACAACTAGACGTCTAACAGGGATGTGTTTGACTTGGCTGTCAGACTGTAGTGCTGTGCTGGCTGACTGACATGTAGAGAACTCTCTCTGGTCCAGTGACCAGAGAATAATGAAGCAATGCAGCTGGAGCTATGCTTTGTGTAATAGTATAAATTGTACACTTGCCATTTGTTTCCTTTCACCATTTTTTTCCCCAAGAAACATGGCCCATTATCACTATATATTTAGTGGCATAAGACATCATCACATGATCAGATGCTTGTTTTGATGACTGACTAAAGGAACTTAGTTATACAAGTGCATGTACTGCGATGGCTTGGGCGCTTGTAGCATGCATTGATTTTTCCACTGTGTCTCAGCCTGGTAGCGCAGCTCTTCCCACAGTTTATGGTCGTTTCAGAGCCAATTTTGTTATTATAGTCTTAAAAATTTTTTATAGTCTTGGTTCATTTTTTCCACCTTTGCAAGGTTAAGCAGTGTAGTGAAAATGTAACCCTGTTAACTTGTGACCAGGCACCACACCATTATACCATGTCTTGCAATATTGTTTCTGCAGGTCGAAGAGCAGCAAAGACTGTTCCTGTGGAAATGATTCAACCACCCCTAAAGAATTCCACATGTGGCTGATGAGGGCTGGAGAACAGGACCATAAAACAGTTTTCACACCAAAACATTTCTCACAGCATTAGACTCCCACTTAAATGTATCTTCAGACCAAATAGACAGAAGTGCTTGTACTTTCCTGTTTTTGTCTGTATCTCCACTATTATTATTGTTGGGGGTTTTTTTATGGGGGAAATCAGAAGAGTGGCCTCTTTCCAAGCCTGTTGTCATGACAACATTTTTTTGACCAGTCAAAATGCAGTGATGCAGTCAACTCAGCTGTGACCTGCTTTTGGCCTAGCCATTGGGTACAGTCCAGTTTATCTGGACTGGCAAAACATTGGTCCACGGTACAGCGCTGTTTCTTGTCCCAGTGGAAAAGTACCATAATTCTGAAAAACACAAGCTACTCACTGGCAGAATGCAATTAATCAAGGGAAGAACAGGGATTGATTAGCTAGGGTTCCTAGCCTAATGGCTAGGTTTTGGAATTATTCATCATCCACCAAACAACCACCATGGAAATGAAATGTTTGAGGCTGGTGTGAGTGTGAGCTGACTGAACCTCACCTGAAGATCCCTGGTGAATTTTGGTGCTGACTCCTGAGCTAGACAGCCCATGTGTTGAAATGAAGTTCAGGTGAGATGGTAAATATATGTACCTGTTCCTAATGTAAGAACTGTAGTGAGGGATCCAGTGCCCCTCTTCATGTTGACACCTTCCTCCTTATAAGGAATACAGACTGCCACCCACACCCACCCCCTGTCTGACTGCACCCAACTAGGCCATCTATCCAATTCGCTTTCACTAATCATCTGTTAACTGATACAAAGGAAAAGGCACAATAAGGAATAAAATATCTGTAATGTAATTAGAGAAAAGAGAGGGTAGTCCTCTACTTTGCAAATCATTTTTAGACATCTGGTTGTTTGATGCCTGGTTGTTTTATCAGCAATAAATCAGCGTTATATCAATATAGCAATTATCCACATGCAGTTTTGAATTTAAAAATAGGTGCAAATCCAATCACAAATTGGTCTGAGGCCATTTTTAGTCAGAGGTCATACAACTGTAAATAATTTTTAATGATGAAAAGATTTACAAACACTTATAAACCTTTTCCTCTCTCTCTCCCAGCCAAGAATAAAACCCCACGGTTGCTGCACGTGTTACGCCATTACATTACTTCAATTCAGCTATACTGGGACACATCTGACTACTAAGTCAAAATATTTATTTACAGTTTTACCAGAATACTCTCCAGATACAAGTGGTATGAAAGAACTCCTTCTAAATGTCACAAATAGAGCTGGTTTCTTTGAGAGTAGAATAAGGGGTAAATATACCCAGTACACCCAGCCAACACTTCTTTGTCTACATTGAAATCTTTGTCCATGACATATTAAGCATAACTAAGACTAGTACAGTCTTGCAGTGCAACATGCAAAGCCAGGAAAAGACATGGTGTAGGATAAAGTGGTCCTCCTGTAATGGATGTTTGAGTGTATCTGAAGCATTCCCTTTCCTTCAACTGCCTTGATTTGTCTGTCAGTGGGATTTAATCCCCATACATTTTTCAGTGCTGGGCAGTCCTTTGTTACAAGCCAGCCCTCACAATGATATTCATAGTCTCTGCAATCACTACAGATTTTTTCTTTGTGTGTGTGTGTGTGTGTGTGTGTGTGTGTGTGTGTGTGTAAAAGAGGGAGCACAAGTGCATGCCCCTACCTGACCTGAGGTTGTGTGTTGGGTGTGCTGAGAATGCAGTGTGTGTTGTTTTGACCAGGGTCAGTGCGTAGATTGATTAAAATGACACTCTGGCTTTGTGTGTGGTGTGAGCAGTGCTGGTTGAGTGACAGCGGTGAATAATAGAGAGAGAAGGAACAAATGGTGAAAAACTGGTTGAGGTGACTGCATGTAAAATAGTAAATAAAACAGTTTGTAGAAGAGTGACTGTTTCTCTCCTTTTCATTTCTGAAAGCCTGTGTAAAATGCATAGAACATGTTTTTTTTTAAATCAGTTTTCATTAGTATAGAAATTGTGCATTCATTTTTAATGCTTTTTCATAAATGCTTAGAATCTTTCTTCTAAACATGTCTGGTTTGTGATTTGGAGTGAAACAGTTTTATGGTCCTGTTCTCCAGCCCTCATCAGCCACATGGGGAATTCTGAATCATTTCCACAGGAACAGTCTTTGCTGCTCTTTGACCTGCAGAAACAATATTGCAGGACAGGGTATAATGGTGTGGTCTGCAGCAGGTAATCTCGTGTACTTTGTGTTCTGTGCTGCCTCTGGGAGATGTGTAATCAGCTGCTGGTGGACAAGGAGCCTGAGGTGTGTGGAGTGCAGACTTACAGCCATGCAGTCATGGCAACATGTTCATCAGCCAACTCTTTCACTTTCTCTTATTAGCACCACAACTCTGCCTGCAGTACATGAATGTCAAGGAGAAACGATCTCAGCTGTGTGTGAGAGGGAGCAAGAGTATGTCCATGCATGCTAATTTTATTTTTTATATTTTATTTTTTTGTGATTTGAGTTTGAAACAACATTTCTCTACCCAACATATACCCAAACTACTGATTGGTCTAAAAGGCTTTTTGCCTTGTGCAACCACATAACCTGTGTGTGTGTGTGTGTGTGTGTGTGTGTGTGTGTGTGTGTGTGTGTGTGTGTGTGTGTGTGTGTGTGTGTG
>JBBPDH010000144.1:16093943-16109786 GCA_037974565.1 Clupeocharax schoutedeni
TCCTACTATTTCAGGAGTGAGTGATAGGAAACCTGCAAGTATATATTGTAAAGGAATAGCTCCATATCTCTCTCTCTCTCTCTCTCTCTCTCTCTCTCTCTCTCTCTCTCTCTCTCTCTCTCTCTCCTGCTTGAATGTGACTCATTTAAATGAAGGGCTGCCAGATATAAATCTATGCTCTTATCATCGTATGACCTCAACCCTGCGCAGCCCCCCTGCCCTGATCCCCCCCCCCTGCCTCTGAGACTGAGAGCTGAGAGTTAGAGGACCCACTGTCTAGGAGGTTAATTATATATCATAAATCAATCCAGCAAGCCTCTTGAACACATACAAGCTTAATTAAAGCCCTCACTAGAGAGACCCTTTGTGTATCCAAGACTTGAAAGAAAATTGTCTGGCATATTAATACTCTTCTATGTTTGTGGTTTGTTTTGGAGGTGTATTTATCACTCAAGCGTAGAACCCTGTTTTATGTAGAATATAAAGATCTTGAAAATATCTGTCCCAGCATCCCTCACAATACTTTTCTCAGTTAAGATTCAAGTATCATTTTCTTTCTTTTTTTTTCTTTTTACTTTTTCCTTCCTTTGAGCACATAACCAAAGCACAATTGCCTTGCAGCCACTAGGCCTCCCACATACATAAACCAGTGAGAAGAAGTGGGTTATGGATGCTAAGAAGAGCCAGAGTGTGGGAAAGGGAGCGAGAACAGAGGATAGAGATAGAAAAGAGGCAGTCTGGGAGTTAAGCGTTGAAAGATTGTAACCAAAGAAATGATACTGAGAGAGATTAATAAAATGAGGCAGATTTGTGTGTGCATGGTTGAAATTGGCTTATTACAACATCTCTGCCTCAATAATCCTGATTTTTTCTCTCCCTCCATGCTTTAGATGAACCAGCAGATGTCTGGGATGAACCTGAATGGTGCTGGAGCTCCAATGGCCTTTGGGCAACCAGGGGCCACAATGGGAGGCTGGGTGGGACCCCCTTCTGGTCAGACCCTCAGTACCCAGCTCTGGAAGTGAGTGAGCGAGGGAGGGTGGAGGACAACGAGGGGTGCAGCGTCCCTCCAACCTTCCGTCTTCCCTCCCTTGACCGGCCGCCAGAGCACACCAAGAGTTTTATCCATGTACTGATCTTTTTTTCTTGCTCTACTTTCCAACCATTACTACTCTGTTACTGGAGAGTGTCAGCTCAACCTGCCCCCCTGTGTATCGACTGAGTGATCAAGAGTGTGGAGTTGAAGAGACTGGCAGCTTTGTCCGTCTTATTTGCAGGTTATGCCCCTCCTTCTTTTTCTTCTATATATTTTTTTGAGTTCAAAAAGAAAAAAAAATTACATATCAGCAAAGAAAGCTGCTGGACCAATTATACAAGCGTCTAATATATCATTACCAAATCAATAGTGAGTAATAGTATTTAAATGGCAGAGATATGGCTATCATATGTTTGTGACCCCCCCTCCTCCTTTTTACCCTGACCACTGTATACTCCCCTGTTTCCCAGAGCCCTGTAGCAGCTATCGTATGAACTGATGTACTGTATGTAAGCATAAGATAGAAAAACCATCGACCCCCCAACCCACACCTTCGCCTCTCACCCATGATTCCATCAGCTCCATTGCCCACTTCACCCAATCTTTACTGTGATGTTTTAATGTGTGCATTACAGAGAAGCACAGTTAGCAGCAGGAAAATAAACCTGGACGACTCCAGCGGCAACAAAAATGGCCAATGGAAGGGAGTTTTGCAGAAAATGGGTTTGGGGCTTGTGATTTGAGGGTGGGGGATGGGTAACGAACAATAGTGGCAGGTGCCCACAAGTACCAGTTTTTTTGGAGGAAAAGCTGAAGAAGTCATGATCAAACAAAAGTGCACAGATGAACATGCTAGTCCCGCAACTGTGGCAGAGCTTCATTCCACTCAGACAGGGTCTCTCTGCTGTGCAATAATGTGAGCATCCACACCTCGTCATCCAGGTTTATTTCTATAATGTGTTTACATTTTTCTGGTGCCTAGTACAGAGGAAAAATAATGTTATTTCCGTGCATTAAACAGTGAATAGCCATGAACTATTGTGTGATCATTTTTGTCTAAAGCCTCATTTATTGTAAATTTCTCATGTGTTTTATGTTGTTTTGTTCAATTTTTTGTTCTCTTCCTTATTTTGCTTTTAAAAGAGGGTCGTTTGGAATAAAGACAGTTGTAATCCAAACATTTCGCTTCTGTAGTCCTGGGTCCTGTGTGCCACTGACACAGGCTGCTGCTGTTGCTCTGGATCTCTTTAGCTGTCTGTTCTTTTCTCACAAATGCACACATAGCAACACAAGTCTTAGCAAGGAAGTCTTTTTCATAGTCTGCCTCTTCTGCCGACTGCTCAGTGTCCTGACAACAACCCACACAACCGGCCTCTATGGGCTGCTCCCAATCATAGCTCAGTGAATTCTATTGTTGCAATGTTTTTATCCATGAATCATCACTCTCATTCCTTCCCTTGATGACTGTCCAAATAAACCAAGCAGCCCAGACTGTCAATCTGGTGAGTGTTTTCCACACAAGGCTCCTGGCTTCTGCTGAAGTCAGCAATATTCCATTGATGCAGGTTTAGAGCTGGACCACGGAAGTTCTTTAAAAGTACCCAGTGTACTGCATCAATGAAATGAGTTTTTTTTAATCAATGCAGAGATGCACACTCCATTTATGTAGCCAAACTTAATGCGATGATCAGAGATGAATCCAGAGCACTGAATTGGATGACAGCCATCCTTGGCTTCACACTGGGCTTCTGGTAATGAGTTCAGAGGTGGACACTAACAAGGAGAGTGCCAAAGATGATGTGTGCTCTGTCTAAGCCGCTGGCGGACTGAGCTCTACCCATAGGTATTCTGTCAACTAGACCTCAATCAGTACGGAGTCCTGATGCCGCTTGGGTTCATTGCCCAAGTTGACCTTCTCTGTGCGGGTGTGCCACACCAAGACCTGAGAAAGAAAAACATATGTTCAGCATGACAAACCGTCTCTGTAAACTTCAATGCTTATAGACTATGCTGTCATAATGGTTTCTCTCAGCAGGGGCCTGGGAGAAGAGTGAGAAAAAGAAGACATATGAGGAAAATGAGGTCAGAATCAAAAAGAGTTTTGACAGCACTCGCCTCTCAGTGGTGCTATTTCATGCTGTTTATGCTCAAGGTAGAAGCTGTTGAAATGTAGGCTCCCTGGCCTATTGCATTGTCTGCTCTTAATTATAAGTGTGAGCTGGGCGTGAGGAGACGCTTGTGCTGTAAAGTCAGCCTCACTCGGGTGTGATGCATCACTTCCAAACACAGTCTGGCTAATTATCTTGTTTAGCATAAATAACAAGACTAAACCACTGAAGCGACACCTCTGAAGGTTGACTGCAGTGTAAGACATTTCACTTCTGGCACTACATCACTGTATCTGCTTCTTCTCTGGTTTGCCTTGTGAGTGTACAGGTAGTTGAAGTGAGAGAAGTAATCAGACATGGGATAGTAAAAATATAGAAGTTACAAACTGAAACCAAGTAGCATTAATTGACCTGTTCATTCTTCCCCCATGAACGTGAATGATCTCAGCAACTGTTGCAAGGTTGAACAGTTATTACAAAATGTGTTTCATTTCTGTTTAGGCTGAATGGCATTTTTTGCCAAAATTCATCATCCGACCTTGTGCGGAAAAAAGGAAACAGGCTTCTGTAGACAGCATGGATGCATCCATTTAAGTCTTGGTGGGACCTTGAGGGCAAAGTTTCTGTCCTGGGAATTTGGCACTAAAGATCTGATTAATTGTGCTGCACAAATGGCTCAACAGTGTAAGCTGCCAACTAGTGAGTTAAACAGTAGCGTTCAATGAAGAGGTTTTAATACATTATGGTTTTGAGGTGTTGTGTACGTATTAAACACTGAATTCTTTGTTTTGTTTTAGGAGTGTTCCTGTAAGTTCATGTGTGGGTAAATTAATCTGATTTTTTTGTGTGTATTTTATTATGGAAGGAGCAGGGGTTTGTTAGCTTCGAAGCTTAAGGCTGAGTGGGTTGCAGAGAGTGACTGCGCTTGTGTGCGAAAGGGGAATCATTTGAGAGATTGTGTTATGGGCTGAGCTCTCAGGCAGTGAGAGACACGCTTTGGCTCACTTTGCAAGACACGAGTCTGGCAGGCTCTGGGCTGCAAGAGCAAGACACAGATTGACGTTAATAAGCAGGAGAAGCCTCTGCGCTGGGATTCTCTCTCTCTCGCTCTCTCTCTCTCTCACACATTCTCTGTCTCACATTCTTTTTCTCCTTCTTTCTCACATTTTCTCTATATCTTGCCTCTCACATTGTGTGTCTGTCTCTAACTCTGTCTCTCACTCTCTTTCACACTGTTGCTCCTCACGCTGACCTCTATCTTTCTGCATCTGTCACCCTGTCCTTCATTTGCCCATTCAATTTCACTGTCACTCTCTGTACCTCTTCCTTCCTCCTCACGCACCCTCCCACACCCGGCATCTCTTGATTGCTCACTTCTATGAATGAGAACTCACAGAACCAGGCCAGACCAAGTGAGGTGCATGCTGGGAGCTGCTCCTGTTGTCCTGTGGTACAGCATGTTCACAGCCAGCCTCCGCTGGGTCTTTATTACACTTATACAACTTTGACCTTTCCCTTTCTTTAAGCAACATTGTGGCAAGGCAGTACCTGGATACACATGTTTTAATAGTTAATGTGTCTTTTACTATCTTAAAACATTTGCTTTTTAAAAAGACCACTGGTGCATTTGTTCAAACACGGGGTTAAAAGAAGTTGGGGGGAGTAGGGGGAGAGGGGCTTTAGAGGACAACAGCATGCGCCCATAATATGACTGAGTAAGCATCTCCCCTCACCTTTTGACATGCGCTCCTTAGTGAACACTTAACTAGACTTCTGAACAGCTATTATAATAAATGCATAAAATACATCTGTTTTACATAAGCTGTCACTTGCACTGTCCTTTGAGTCGTTCAGCTGAATACCTTCTGTGCACATTATAAGACTCCTGCTGTATAATGTACAGTTAGGCTTTCATGTTTGCACTTGTAACTTTGTCCTACCGCTGATTATGATGGCAGCAGGATACACTGCTGTAAGGCCTGCTGTAAAGACGTGTGTCGTCCTCTGGCTAGAGTTGGTGATTAGTGGTAATGTCAGGCCTGCTAATAGTCACTATTAATAACCTTAGCGCTGCTGCCATTAAGATAATTGGGTGATAATGATGGTGGCACTAACTGTGACATGCAGGGCTGAAGAGAGGAAGCATATTCTAACGCAAGGTGAGCTAAAAGTACAGGGAGATCTACACCTGAGGTAAAGAGAGAAAAGTAGATTCAGATGTGTGGGTATGACAGCCTTTTAGCATCTTAACATGGCCAGTTTTGGAATTGTCCCTTCACAGCTGGGATATGAAAAGGCATTTTTGAAATTACACACATTTCTCTGCCAAACTGTAACCCGCTAAAGCCTAGAGCAATCCTTGCAACTGACAGGCTTGTTTTTGATAAAGTAATAGCAGTCTTTTAGCAAAAATGAAACACAGTCACGCACTACTCTGTTCCTTTTCCTGTATTTGGCTTCAAATTATGATGCAATTGAGATTTTCTGGGATGGATTTTTCTGGGATTTTAAACAGAAATGTTTCTAATTGTGCAGTTCTAATGTTTTATATAGAGTTGACTTTTTTTAAATAGTTCTTTACACTTCCTAATTTACTGAAACAGTTTAAAGGATCTTTTAAAGTTGCTCTATAAGAATCTTTGCTCCCAATAACATTTTCTGGAACGTTTATTCAAGTATTTTATTCAAGGATTTATCATTAAAAGAAAAAACAAAAAAAAAAAAAATCAGGAACCCACCACCAGTGTTTGGCATTACTGAAGGGTTCACAATACCAGGCTTGGTGAACCCACACTATGCACATTTTTGTTCTTTTTTATTAAAAAGTGATCTAGCACCTCACCTAGCACAACTCCTCTAATTAACAATCATATTACATTCTAGCACAACTATATATTAGGAGTAAGAGAAACACAAAAATGTGCAGAGTGTTAGATCCCCAGGACTAGAGTTGCAGGTTGGTGTGCTGCTGCTTGCTGTACTGACCTGGGTGCAATTTTTAGCTTTTGGCTCCAGTTCTTCCACCTTGGTGATCTGTTTGAGAAAGTCAGACTCCTGCATGCCTGGCTTGGCTCCTCTCCTCTTGAACAGGGCTCGTGGATTAGCCAGGATCACCTGCAGATTTACGGCAAAGCCTAGCCATGGGGAATGAGGAGAGTTCGTCAGTGACATTAGTATTGCTGTTTTAGTTGATAAATCTGTGCAATGGATTCGCTCATATCAAAGACAAACGTGCTATACATTAAATACATTCATGTGCAGTACCATGCATCAGACAACTTCTCAACCAATGAGCTGAGATGAGCTGAGGATGATTTTCTGATGCATAACCCACTTAAAAAGGAGGCTTTATTCTCCCAGACACATCTACATTCTTCATGCAACAGTCACTCTCAAATTGACGTTACAGAGAGGAAATATGTCCCTCAGTTGTGTGCTTTTTATCCTGGGTACATGCTGTTTTCTAGGACGCTTGCACTTTAGCTAAAACCACCTGGGTTTCCATCAACCCCGCAGAGACGAGACAAATTCACCTCTCTGCTACAGTGAGGCAGAGATTCATCCCAGCTAACTGTGTTCCTCTTCCTTAAGCTGAACGGCGAGGAAGCTTCTGTCCCCCTGATACTTGTGCGCCCTGCTATGGTTTATTAATAGATGAGGGCCAGCCAATTTTCCTCCAACCTTTTTAAAACCACATTTCCTTCTGATTTCGGTGTTGTGTGTGACTACATTGTGATGACCGTGACAGGGACATCACTTTGATAAAGCTCAAAGTACAGGATTTAATTTTGCTTTCTTTAGGCTATTGGCTAGAGTTATGTGTCAGCAGTGCTCAAGGGCCATCCAAATGCTAAGAGCTGGCCTTTACTTGGCTGGAGCTATGAGCACATAAAAAGTCACAATTCTGCCTCCTAGACCACTTTATGCAGAATAGAGACAGATCTGCATGAGTCACAAAAACAAAACCTTGTGTCTCTGCACTGCCGAGTTCCTTTTGCCTCCGTACACGGCCTATTTAATCCTCTTTTTGTGGTTGTGCATAGAAGCAGGGCTGTTGCATATTAGAAAGGCTTCACCATTAAGACAAACACTTGAGCTCCTCTTCAGGTGAGAGCTGCAATTGAAAGCAGTGAGAGGTTGGGCCAAGACCTCTCCCCACCCCCCCTCTCCAGCCCCTGCTATTGTGTTTGCTCTAGGCAGCAGCCGTATAGCGGGAATACTAAATAATCTCATTCTTCTGCGCTTTTGTTCTGAGGCGAGTGTAATAGATCGGGGTCCATGAAGCTTAAACAGCTCTTACAGCGTTCTTTCTTTTTTTTTTTTTTGTTAGCACTGTGGATGGTGGTTTAGCATTGCCGCATTGGTATGCTTTGGTAATGGCTGTGTGATCCCTGACACTGATGCTATGGGTGGGTGAGCCATAGATAAGAAAAGGAGCCAGCCTGTGGGGGTGAGAGGCGGGGTGGGGTGAGAATGGGTAGCAGAACAGTGATGGAGTGAGGAAGGGAAGGAATGGGGAGAGGTGGGGGGTGGTGGTACTAGAACATTGATGGAGTGAGGAGAGAAAGGGAGGGCAGGGAGAAAGACTGGAGGAGAGAGGGAGAAGGATAGGATGATGCAGTCTCCTGTTATCAGGCTTTAATTAACAGCACAACATCCAGAGGCAGCAAAGGAGCCTGGAGAGTTTGGCGCTGCATTTTGCTTTTTGCTTTGCTCTGCACTGCCACTAAAGCTGTACAATACTGCTGGAGTCCTGCCATTCTCTGGTCATCTTTTCTGTCTGCAGTATGCAAGCTCTGCAGCTGTCCATTAGGACATTTCAGACCTGTCAGCACCTTCCTGCTACACCTACTTTAATGCACTGCCTTAGAGCACACTGCTGGGAAAGAAAAAAATAATTTCCCAAATTCAGTTTCAGCAAAACGCACTGACATGTAGAAGGGTGGTATTTGACATTATCTTATTACCGAGGACTTGACATCATCTTATAACTGTTTTGTTTATAACATCTTATGACTTTGTTTTTGGCGTAAAAGTCATTCCCTAATGAAGGACTTCCATGGTTCTCACCGAATCAGCAAAGCAGTCAGAAATGATTGATCTATATTTTAGAGCTATTCATTAAAAATGGACTCGAAGCATAATACACCCTTTGAGGCAAGGTAAAGAATCATTTAGAGTTTTCTGCTTTCATTGTGGGAGTAGAGAGCCGTGACTGATTTCACCCAAGAAAATTAACTGTGCTGGACAACGCTATTTATTGAAAAATAACATGCAGATCATAAGATCCCAACCTACTCAGGTGTAAGACAAATGTAATACATCTTTTGCGCACATTCACAATCAGCCGCATGACACATTCAGGCAGCCTTACAATGTGAAGAATGGGTCCCAGTCACCTGTCTGCATCATCTAGCATCTTGAACAGCATCAGAATATTAAGTTCTTGGTTTTTTTTTTCAGAATGTTCTTCACTACTTGCCCAGTAACTTCAGTAAACTTTGTTTGGAGGATCCTCGGCAGGGTGGCTGTGTGAAGAAAACCCATCTGGGTTCCCAGCATGAATGCTGCTGCAGAAAGCAGACACCAGCTGTACTGCAACTGACCGTTGCATGGCAAGAGAATGCATAGAGCTCAGAAAGCTTAGGTGTTAAATACCTCCATAACACCTTAGTTCTGAGATTGTTCGCTTTGGGAATGTGTTCCGGATTTTCAGGATTACATTTGCAGCTACTAAGTTATACGTAGTAATGAATTCTTTCTTTTATTTGCCAGCTTCTGCTATATTCAGAGATTTTATCTAAAAAATTAGAAATGTGTGCTAAGAATAGATGTTCTGCACTCTTCAGAAAAGGGTGCCACAAAGGAGTTTTTAAGCAATGTCATAGAATGAGGTCCAGTCCTGGAGTGCCGGCATCCAGCGCAGTTTGATGGTTATTCTCCTTTAACACACTCACTATGCCTGGAAATTAGCAGGTGAATAACCAAACTCTGCTGGATACCATCCAGAATCTGGTTTTGGCACCACTGACATTAAAAAAAAGTCTGTTTTCTAAAGAACCAGTTTTACAATTGTGTGAATATAAAGAACCATTTAAAAGATATTTTTATAACGGTCACAGTGTTCTTTACCAGTTTAAGACGGATTCCTAAAGCAGCACTTTAAAGCTCCTTGTGGAGGTTCTTGAAACTTTAAAAAGGTTCTTCATCCTCACACATCTCATTTGCTTCACAAAGTGGTTCATTTTTGATAAATACTTTGAAAGGAGGACTGGGAACAAAAAATATTCTTCTGTAGGGTCCCAGAAAGAACCGCCTTTTCCTTTCTTATTTTTAAGTGTAATGCAGCGCATATTGATCCAGGGATCTGGAAGAGGTCTTACCTGCCATGTCAATGGCAAAAGGTCTGTCGGCCCTCCAGCCTGTATACCAGCCAACTACTTTGCCATTTTCTACAATGGGGCGCTCATATCTGCGGCCCCCCACCAGTCCCACGGGCCACACTGACACCCCCCTGGTGGACCGCATCTGGGAACAGAAAGAGAGGAGTGACTTCAGTGGGTATGTTATGATTATGATGATTATGACCAAGTTTATGGTTAATGAACAGCTACAGCAAGAAGACACATTACTGTTTTCCTCTAGGGAACACTGAATCCATTTTTAGATACAATAAAATAGAGCAATACTGTTTGTGTTGATCGACCAGTGCTTTATGTGAAACCATCTATTTCTATTGAGCGGTGGATGCGAGAGGGGATTTCTTAGAGATCATTTTACAAAGCTTTGGCTCATTTTCAGACTGAATAAACCAATCTACCTGCAGCCAGTCTTAGACTGAGACTGAAAAGCACAAAGGTCTCCGTCTCCGGATGCAGCGGTCTGTTAAATTGTTGCTCTTTTTTATAAATAAGGAATGATAGTTTTCTGCTTGTGCAAATTAAAAGAGCCTTAAGCTGCACGATACTTTTTTGCTTTTTCATTTCAGAGAAATAAAAAAAAAAAATTATGGAACCGAAGGAGCGTGTGAATAACCCGGTATGATTATTTTCCCCTCAAACAGTCAGGGTAGCCTTTGAATATTTAATGGATGTGCTATTCATGTGAGTGCAGTACATGGCAGGGTGAAGTGTCAGAGAATGGTGCCTATGGCCGCTAGCTGAGGCTTTGAAGAGCTGGCTGTGAGTGTTGCTGCATCTCGCCTGCTCCGCTGTAATGCTACCCCTTCCACCCCCCCCTTTCTCTCTCCGCTCCGAGGGACTTTTCAAAAGCTTCTCCTCCATAATGGAGCTCTAAAAATGGTGCCTGAATCAAAGCCAGAGAGCCGGCGAACTCTCCAGTGTGGCGGAGGATGTCAGCGTTTGCAGGTGCACAATCATCCCTCCGAGCCATCAGCCACAGCGGCAGGCTCACGCATCAAATGCGGTCATATTCAGTGCACATTGAGGAGCGCTCACAAGAGCGGGGCCATTCTCCTTATGAAAGCAGCGGAAGGGCGGCGTCTACATTCAGTGTTTTTGACCTGCTCAGCCTTTACAGAAGGGGTTGGCTTAAGAATACATATCCCTGCCCCAGGAACATGAAAATACATCAGAGCCTGGTGGAGAAGTGTGTGAGAATACAGAGGAAGAAAATGCTTTTAAACAAAACAGCTGCTGCACATAAAATAACAAAAAAATCTCATGAACAGTGCAGCTGTATAAAGTAAGATGAGCTGCAATAGAAATCATGTTTCCCAGAGCCCTAAATACTCTTATACTGCATGGCGGTGATCATTTCTTACATACAGTATATTACTCTGGTTGACGTTACCCAGCACTTTAATCAAATTATAAACACAGGGGTCCCTGGATTTATCCACAAAAGGCCAATTAAGCAGAAATGCACCATATTTCATATATTCAATTGAGTTCAGTCTTCAACCAAATTATGAGTTATGTGACATGCTCTTGCTGGTTTAAAAAGCAAACCTGCCCAATTATGCCTCCTGCTGATGTCTTATCAGCAGAATTCAGCACCTGCCCAGTGACTTCTGTTCTGGCTGCTGTCTTGTGTTTTTTTTTTTTTTAACATCCAAGACACAATTAGTCAGTCGGTTGGTTGTGTTGTCTTTGCTAACTGACAGAAACAAAAAACAGATGCATTAGATAATAATAATGGTGAAAAATATTGGAGTCTTTGCTTTATTGGGACTGACTTGAGCAATGGCAATGAAGCAGTTAGAGAATTGAGTGCTTGAAAATGAAGCCAGTATGTTTGATGTGTTTGTGTTGAGGGGAGCTGGAGTCATCAGCACACTGACGCTGCGCTCTGCCCTTCAGGCCCTTTTCCATGTGCTCAGCTCCGTGTCCAGCTGTGTTCTGGGAGAATGGAGTAAAAGAAAGAGGGAGGGAGCATGAGGACAAAGCCAGTATTGAAGAAGTAAGGGAGACTGTCTCGGTCTTACACAGAGTGGTGGCGTGAAGATGGTTTAAACTGAATAAAGTGAAGGGTGAAGGGTTTGTCTCTGTGCTGAGACGAGGAGAGGGAAGAAGAGATGACAAGAGAAGGAAAGATGTGCAGGAAACGCAAAGGTATTACAGGCGGCGGGACAGATATCAGATATGGGACAGATTAAATTCTTAAAACTAAAAGGCGACAGAAAATGTTTGGACTGATGCCATAGATATGATTGGGCACCCCTGCCCTAGAAGAGCAGCTTTTGGACATTTCAGTTGAGTGGTTCTGTTTTAAACTGAAAAAAAACCCCAGCCTGTTTAGAATGTACTGTTTTGTTGTGAAAAACAGCACATTTACATACATACACCTATTACAGCAGTTTATCCGTATCGTCTCACAAGAGTGCTAGAAAGTGCTTCAGCTTGGACTGCTGTTTGAAACAGGGCAGCTAATGAGAAACTAATGAGAAGATATTTGCATATATCAGTTTTCAAAGCACAGTAACAAAAACAGCCTGTCTTATTTGAATGAATAGAGGTTGAAAATGGTCATGTGAAAATAATATATGCCAGCTTTTGGACTAGAGTCCAGGTGGACGTTGTGGTGTCAAGCTCGATCCATATAAAGCAAGTGTGGCTTCATTCCAGCAAAGCAGCACACGTGATTATTTGTCTGAAGAGTGAGACCAATTGATGAAACAATCAGGAATCAGATGTGTTCCAGCTTGTTTTGAATGAAAACCTCCAGCCGCACACCCCTGTTCTATGGCAGTGGTTCTGAAACGTGTCCCCCAGGACCACCAGACAGTCCAGATATTTGTTGTAACCTGACACACAACAGGAGATGGAGCAAACACATGGTCCATCTTGGGATCCATGAGGATGGGTTTGGGAGCCACTGTTCTACAGCATCACTCCAAATGGCCCTTTTCAACACCTTTTTTGAGTGTTGGTGCAAAATGCCCTAGTAGGTGAATCTATAGATTAAATGATGATTAGAAAAAAAAACAAAGCTGAAGGAGACCAAGGTAGGCAGCAAATGAGGAGGAACATTATGTTTGGAATAGAAGCAAAGCAGGAGGAAAATGAGAATAAAGGATGCATGCTGAAAGCTTGAAGCATTATGAGAATGATGATGTACACACACAGCCCTACACTCCTTCACCCTCACTATTTTCTGACACTCCATTTCCATTAGCTGTTTAGCAATTTACTCCCTCAGCAAAACCCCTTTCCTTTTAGTTATTGCATGCTCTGTGCTAATGCAGGAGAGTACATGCCGAAGTTGTGTATGTGTTCAAATTATATATAATCTTTCTCAGTCAGAGTGGATGATGAGTGGAAGGTATTCAAATCACCTGCCCTGGGTCTCCAACATTTGGCCCTATCTCTGCTCTCAGTTAATGGAACATAATTAATGAATATCTCTGCTGATTAAAACAATTAACTGATATGCCTATGAGCAAGATGGGCAAAGTACTGTTCTTGTTTTTCATTCATATTGTTGTGTTTTATTACCCACTATAAAGGTATTAGCCCCTGTAAAACTATTTATGTAAATGTAACACATTTCTGGTTGTTTTTTATGTACTTTTTCTGTGTCATTTATTTTATTACTTATGAAGGTCAGGCGAATATTGGTTCCCCAGCTGTCAGGCCAATGTGCCTCTCGAATGTGGTGGACTATATGTGACCTGAAATGGGTAATTCATTCTGCCTGGGCTGCCATGGGAGATGGTCTAGTTTGAGCACTGGGAATACCTTTTGCTCAGGGTTTCAATATATACTCACTTATACTCACACAGTTTCTAAGAAGTAGGCAATATCTGACTGAATGAGAATATCTGCTTCTAGGATATAACAGAACAGAACTGATTTTATGATCTGGGAACCCTTGGGCATTAAAGAGGCAGTGTTCCACCCTCCTGCAGAAAACAGTGTCCAACTTATTCAGGGAAAAAATCACACTGAAGACACTGACTGTGACACAGGGATAAAAGCACAGCAGTGCTTTACATTCTCCTCCCAAAGCTCGAGTATAAGGTTAGGCACAGCTCCTGCACCTCAGTGCTCCATGTGTATGATCAGGCTCTGTCCTGCAGCGATATTACTAACAGCAAAAGCTCTGTGTTCTAATAGCATATACTTATATAGTGGCTTATGCATTATTAGGTTGTTGCCTGGCCCGAGGCTGATCATTGTTAAAACATGTTGCTACTGTCCAGTACACACAGTCACAAATAGCATCATTTCCCTTGAGATTCCAGATCTCAGTCTAATGAGGTTTTCTAATTAGTAGAAATCTGTTGTGCTTCTGAAACCATATAGTCTAAATTATATGAAATTACATCATCTCCTAAAATAAAGGCGTACTGGAGTTAACTGTGTTTTGTGACACATCCATTTAAATTCCTTACTAATAAACATAGATGGTGGACTGACACATGCATTCTACTCTACAAAGCCAGAGTACAGTAACTACACCAAAGCTGTAACCGAGAAAATGGCTTTAAAGTTTTTGTATTAGTATGGATTTTGTAGTTGCAATTTTAATAGCAAAATTTCTCTGAAACGGGACAACTTTGAACCAGGATATTTCCTCACAAGACACAGGAGATGTCCTAAACCACTTTGTAGTCTAAAGTCAATTTTGACCAAGCATTTAGTTACTGCACGTCTTTGTAGGACAGTATTACTGGACACTGTCTATTATGATGTACCTGAAACAGCTACAGTCTGCTTCTACAATGAAATATTCTAAATTGCCAAAAATGAAGCACAGTGACGTTAGAGAAATCGAATAAACAGCAAAAAAATAATGTCCTGCGGTGTGTCTCATAATCCCTAACACTTGCCCTACTATAATAATATTGTACCTTAATACAATATGTCCTATAATGTCCTGTGTTCAACAAGACCCCATTTGACTTTTCCATATTTCCTGTCACTTTTCCTATCTTACATCATTCTATATGATGTAAAACATCTATCCATATTAAGTAACATACGTTTGTCCCATGATGCCAAACACATTATCCCAGACTGCCTCATAATGGCCCATTTATCAGACTGTCCCATAACACTATTCCCACTCTTCCATGTGACCTGTTATGTCCTGAAATACCCGATGGTCTATAAAAGCAAACACTCTGTTCTATAATTTCCTATATTGTCTTTAAATATTTGAAGGGCAAACACATTATGAACCTCTTCGAAGAGCTCCAGGCTGTACGTGTTGTCGTCGTCGGCGAAGAACACGACCCCAGGCTCGCGCGTAGACCGGTGCGCGCGCAGCCAGCCCAGCGCCGCGTTCCTCTGCTCGGTGGCGCGCGGCATGCCGGTGCGCTTGAAGCGCCGCGGCGTTAGCGCGTGCAGGTGCGTGTAGGGCACGCCGCGGTGCGTGAGGAAGCGCGCCACCAGGTCAGTGCGCGCGCTCGCGTCCTCCACCACGATCCAGTGAAAGCGGGGCACCTGGCGGAAGGTGTTGGCGAGGCGCGTGAGCTCCGCTTTTTGCACCGCGCGGCTGTACGTGGGCGTGACCGCGTAGATGAGCGGCGGCTGCGGCGGCGCGGTCCGGTTGGCCCCGGCGACAGCCGCGTGCGCTGGCCTCTCGCGCTTCTGCGCGTCCCCGAGCCGTGCCAAGTACGAGCCGGCCGTGCTGCGCACAGACGAGCGCTTCGTGTCGATGTCCATCACGATGATGACGATCAGCACCCACGGCAGCAAGATGAAGAAGCGGCTGTAGAAGATGGACTTCATTGTGTCCCCGCGCGTCCTTACCAATCCATCTCAGGGGACTCGCGCGCTTCTGGAGAAAACTCTAACACCCCTCCTCTCCTTCCTTTAGGAGAGGCAAAAACGCGCACTTCGCACGCGCATCTTCAGGGAGAGAAGCAGTGAGGCGCGCATCTCTAAATCCTAACGCGCACCGTCCCAATCGGCTGGTTCCTTTCGTCCTCCTCGCGGTCCATCACCACGCTGAACTTCTCCCTCGTGCTGCAGGTCCTCCCTCTCCACACGTTCCTCCTCTGGCAGAGCAGAGCAGCCGTCCTAAAGCTGATCGGGAGTCAGAAATAACAACAGGTGCGTTCACTGCGTGCGACCCGCACACTGGAGGGTTTAGAAGAGCCGCGCGCGCGCGCGTGTGTGTGTGGAGAGCGCTCGAGCGCTTATGCTGCCTCGTCGCTGTCCACACACACACACACACACACACACACACACACACACACACACACACACACACACACACACACACACACAC
>JBBPDH010000144.1:16140094-16152107 GCA_037974565.1 Clupeocharax schoutedeni
ACACACACACACACACACACACACACACACACACACACACACACACACACACACACACACACACACACACACCAACAACAACCTGCTCTGTGCCAACTCCCTGCAATTCTGAGTTGCAATCACAAAGAATCCATCTCCTTGTTTATCCTCTAAACTGTTCTTGTGTCTGAGGGCTTAGTTTGCGGTTTTTGAGCTCCGCCCATGTCCTCCCTACGCCGGCCTGCTGGAGTCAGCCTGGCGATGCTAATGTGACTTTTGTAAGTTCAGCAAAGAAGATCATCTTTGGCCTCCATTTTGCTTTCTCTTTCTTTCATTATCTTCATTATCTTCATGTAGCAGCTCTCAAACTGGAGCTGTGTGTGCCTAGTGGGGAACTGTGTGTATATTTTAACATGGTAATGTGAGACACAGAGGCAGTGTGAGGTTGTGTCTCATGTTCTTTCAGTGTTTTTTTTTGTCAGAGACCCTTTGCTTTTGGAAAAAATGACTCAATTTCCTGCAACGAAGGAAACAGTCACAGATAACAAACTGACATTTAACAAACAGATAACAAACTGACTTTTTCAATTATGTTATTATTATTGTTATTATTATTATTACTACTACTACTACTAAAACTACTACTACTATTAACTACTACCGCTGATTGTTTTTATAGGGTAACATAGTATTGTACACATTGGCTCAAGTCAATATCATCACTGTTGCAATAAAACCATGTGTTTCCAAAATAGTAACTTTACAGGAGAAGCAAAAACGTTTTGGACCATTTCTTGGTTCTTTTTGTCATGAGGTAATTTTGGACGATTTTTCACAAAAAATGTTATGATATGACTGCAGGGATTCAATTTTCGTGGGATGTAGGACCACTACTACTTCCTCCAAATTCCCATGCCTGACTCATATCTTTCTCATACCCAAAACCATGGTCTACTCTATTATGTAGAACACAACCGACGGCGTCCTTTTTGGGTGCAGTTCAGAAAAACATCAAATGAGGCATGCATGAGTTGTGGCTTGCTGGCTGTAATATGTGGTGGGGACATGTATGTATATGTTACAGTGCACACAAACACACACATACTCTTAATGCTGTGCTTCAGTGAAACTCTCTCAGGGTCCCATATCCCTCCCAGCGTTCAGGTCATGGCGGGAACAAAGCAAACTTTATCAGAACACTGCAATCCCGCATTCCGCAGATTCTTAGCACTTGGCAACCGTATAGCACACAGTAAGGCAGAGGGGGAGGGGTGGAAAAAAGACAGAGAGAGAGAGAGAGGAGAAAGAAGAAATAGAAACAAAAAGAATAGGAGAGAAAAGAAAGAAAGAAAAAAGAAAGAGAGGGGGGGTCTTGGATAAAACAGACCTACTGCGTCATCCCGTACACTTTATGATGGGCCGCATTCAACTTGCTACAGTTAAGTAACACTAATGTCAGTGGTGTCTATTGTAAAGTACATGTTATTAGTAAGTGGCATAAAGATGAATCCAGCAGGGGTCTCAGTAAACCAGATATAATTTCCTTGGCTCACTGTCTCTCCCAGGCTAACCTAGTGGTAACTAATCAGGACCCAGTTTACAAAAGCCCTCTTAACATTTAGGCAGAACTAAAACTGGTCTTCACTTTTAGTAGTCTTCATACAACAAATATCCTTCGAAGGTTCATTTAAAGTACTGTGTCCATCAACAAGGAGAAGGTTTAACCTTCTGTGTTAACAGTGAAAGCAATGCAGGCGCTGTATGGCTTAATCTCAGCAAAGTCACAACAAGGTCAATAAGCTCTAACTCTGGCTGTGCAAGGGTTCAGCACCCTCTGGCCTGAATCTCCTTATTCCCCTCGCTTTTGTGTGTTTCTCTGTCTATCACTCTAAATATACCAACATCAAATAGATGTGAAAATCACACGAGGCTGAGAGCGTGACGTAAAACCGAAAGCTCATAAACAGAGCTGAGTTCACGAGTTCTGATGGTCGGCCTCCTGTGATCTTCAAGTGCTTTCTCGGACTGGAAAAAGCACCAACTCGTGTGCCACTTTGATTTTTACCCAGATCAAGGGCCCACTCATCAAAGCATTCTTCCTTAAATCGAACTTTCGGACTTCAGCTGCGTTTCACATGACGGCAGATGCCCAAAGAGGCCAGCTTTTTGAAGGGAAGGAAAAAATCATTTTTAAAGGTTTATTCTTGTTTAACTGTAAACTACTGATAGCTTTGCTTATTGTGTTTTATATTTAACCAGATACAAGATTCTAGTTATATATGTGACTGTTTTGTGGCAGTTACCAAAGTTTAATCTGCAGCTATGGCTGAGTACTCAGTAACCACTGGGCAAGTGAATGGATAACAAGAACAAAAGGCAAATTTGTCTTTACATATTCTTTCTCCTCTCTCTCTCTCTCTCCCACACACATACATAAGCATGTACACCCTTATATTTCCATTCACCCATTTTTTCCCTCTGCCGACCCCCCCCCAAGAACCCACAGACGCCCAAAGCGGAGATCAGATGAGCGGAGGCCCTCTGACCTTGTGAGAGGTCACACTCTTGTGCTTTCAGCCTCCACTTAAACATACAAGCCTGATTCCAGGCACGGAATGCACAGTAACAGAACAAGTCATCTGTGTCACCAGTACACTGATTAACAGAATTAGCTAACTCTTAGAGGTCAACTGGAAGACGTGATAATCAGCTACTCTTTCCCAGGGACAGCAGAATATAATGAAGGTTGAGGAAAAATGTGTTAATAAAGTTGTTCACTTTTTAATGATATGCTGAATGGTAGTACAGCTTCTGTTACTTCATCTGCATATGGCTTCATGGAAAGCATTAGAGAAATATGCCCAGTAATTGCCGAGCGGAGTATGCAAATCTGTCTCCCAACGAGGGCTCAAATAGCATAATTACACAGAAAAGAGTTACAGCAAGCAGTTCCAAAATGCTAGACTGCCTAATTTGGGACAGAAAGTACATCTATCTCCATAGGAACACTTTCAAGAGGCCAATCTTCCACACAGAGCCTGGTTGCTACGGAACTAACAAATTAGTTGCCGGAAACTTTATCTGCGGTCGCTATGCATTAAAATGCCACCCAGGAGAGATAAAATATATCTATTATTATTAGGGTATATAATTAAATGAGTGTTGTTTTATAGAAATGTTTGTGTAATGTCCTGTAGTGAACAATTTAGAGTGAAAATGTGGTATATAATTTTTACAGGAATCCTAACCTAGCCCTACACATATAAAGTATGTGCATATGTATGCATGTGTGTATGAACTTGTGTGTATATACATACATATACATATATATACACACACACACACACACACATCAAGGTACAGGCGTGTGTGTACTGTCAGCTGAAGCAAAACTTCAAGACAAAAAGAGAAACAGAGTTGTGGTGAGAAGTGCACAGACAGCATTCGGCTGAGAGATAAAGCTCATCTTGCAACTGCAGAGCATCTGTGGGCCCACACATTTCTGACTTCCGTTTACGTTCAAAGGCGAAAACAGAAGTCTGAACCCTCAGCAGACAGGCTCTCAGCCTGTTTTCAGGTTTTTGTTGATCAGTAAGTACTAAATCACCTCGGCTGCATTTTCCCTGTGTAGTAAAAGTACTTCGGAGGGATGTGAGCGGTTCGGTCCGTACAGTTCTTATTCACTGTGTCATTTCCTGCAGACTAGACAGCAGCCTTGGAAAGTTCTGCCCCAGAAATGTTCTCCACACCAAGCTGCTTTTTACTCTAACTAAACATACAAGTCAGGGTTTCCCCCAGCACTTCAGCCCGGGTAGATTTTCACACTCACCAGAGTTGGCAGAGTCTCCAGCATTCCTCGGCACATCTCAGTTTGATCTTGCTTACTTTCCTGGGGCGACCACCAGAGAGCCCCCTTTTCTGTCTGTCTGCGCAGTCTGCTTGTCTGGAGCGGCAGTAAAGGATGCCCTTCTCTGTCCGCCTGACTCTCGACATGTTCTTTGTCATTTTTTCTTTTGCCAGAAAGTCTCCAACTTTGCAGGGGCAGTTAAGTCTCGTGCTGAGTATCGCAGCGCGTGAGCTGTCTGGTGAAAACAGTTGTGCGTCTGAGCGTCTGCAGTGCGCGTGAAGATTGCAGATCTGAGGGTGGGGGCGTCTTGACTCTTTTCCTTGTCCGAGTGCAGCGATGATCTGGCCTCTCTGTCACTCCAAGACTTTTTCTATGGAGCTGGTGGGGGATTTGTCCGGCCCCTTTTCTACCGTGGCATGCGAGCCCTGACCAATAGGAAGGCGCATCGCTCTCATCGCTGCAAGAGCTCCGGGACACTGCACTCCACGACCCTATGACCTACCTGCAGCCTGTTCGACAACTTTTCCAAGTGCCTTTTTTCAGGACACTTATATTAGATAATGCTATATAGTCATTAAATACAACATCACAGAAAAATAATATTGAATATACATTAGACAATACACTAAATGGACAAAAGTTTTGAGCATTATACCAACAGGGACTTTAATCATATTGCATTCAAGTACATAGTCTTAGATATGGAGTTGTCCCTCACCCCCTTTCCAGCTGTAACAGCTTTAACTCTTCTTGGAAGGCTTTTCACAAGGTTTTGGAGTTTCTGTGGCCCATTCAGTCAGTAGAGCATTTATGAGGTCAGGCACTGATGCTGGATGCGACGTTCACAATCTCCGTTCCAATACATCCCAAAGGTGTTAGATGGGGTTGAGGTCATGACTCTGTGTGGGACAGACAAGTCCTTCTACACCCAACTCATCCTATCATGTCTTTATGGACCGTGATTTGTGCACTGGGGCAAAGAAATGGTTCTTTCCAAAACTGTGTCCACAAAATTGAAAGCATGGTATTGTCCAGATTGGCTTGGTATGCTGTAGCACTAAGAATGACCTTCACTGAAAGTAAGGGGACTAGCCCAAACACTGAAAAATAGATGTGACCCAAAACCTTTGTCCATATAGTGTAATTTGGGGAATTCTATCTAAAGCTGTGTATGGTTGAGAGGATGCAGATTTCCTGAAAGCTTGTGTCCTTGGACAGTGCGTCATGGCTGCTGTTTAAAAGAGCGTGTCAAAGAAAACAAGTCATGACCTTTGAAATTAGTCCTGTGCTTTGGTGAAGAACAATGTAAAAGTCTGTTATACCTGCCCTTATAAACCAACGTTATATTTTGAACACAAACTGAAAGAGAGGGCTGGGGGTAGAGAGACTGGTTTTTAGCTGTTTCTCATATCGCAGCTCACAGCACCAAACAAACTGGCCGTTCTGTTGACACAACAAGCACATGCCTGTATTACTGCACTCCCATGGAGGGCAGGTCAGTGACCATTTACATACAGAAGCCCTCAATAGTGCATCGCAATTACTAGAAGACTGATGTAATTTACATGAAGACACTTCATTTGTCAGTTTCATCTCATTTTGAAGGTAGGTTTCTATCTTCTGTCTTACAAACAAATGCATTAGTCATTTGAAATGATATATATTTTTATTGATTGGTTTATTTGTGAAAGTATTTAAGCTACTCCATTCAAAAGGTTTTGTCTAATATTAGAAATGACAGGCGACACTGATCAAAAATTGGGCAAAATCAGCTGTACCTTTAATATAGCCCTTAGGCATAAAAAGAACTGAAAAGAACTGTTTGCGTATATTATGTTGATCAAATGCAATCGTGTTCAAAATAACATAGGTTGTAGAAATTAGGATATTTGAGAATTTTATGGCAATCATGTCAAACAACTTCAGTATTTGTTTAAAAAGGTGCAGCACTTACAAATACACATTTATTTAAGAAACATTTTCACAGTTTGACAGTGATCAACCCTCTAGACTGGTTCACACAGTAAATGGAAAGTGAGAGTGTACCAAACAAATTTGTTCATGACTTTTGTCTCCATCTAGTGGTGGACAGTAAGTACTGGCAAGGTTACTTCACAGTAACCTAGTCTCGCGTTGCCAGACTTTCAGACTGACAGCTGAAGGTCTGGAATTCATAGCAGCTTTCTTGGCCTGCCCATAAGGCCTGACCCTTACAGTGTGTGCCATGAATGAGGTATAAAAGTAAATATGCTTAAATGTAAGAAAAAAAAATCAAGTAGTATTACTGATTTGTATGTGCGCATTCACATAACTTCATATTCCGGATTTGCATCATCTGCAGTTTTGATAAACAGTGCACATTGTTTTTCCACAGAACTCTGTAATAATGTATGGCTATTGTTGAGTGGCTGTGTATACATGGAATTCACAAAAACCTGTGCTTTGTATACGAGTATGGAGGTTATGAGGGCCGCTATATGGGCTCAGTAAAGTACTCCCTCTTGTACAAGCCGTAGTGGAGCTCATCTTGCTGTGCTGCAGCCCAGGCCATTTGGTTGCTGCTGAAACGAGCTGCCCAGGTCCCTTTAGGGTCTACAACCACGACCCCACCCAGACCCTTCACGCGCTCCTTCATGTAATCCAGGGCCATGTCACTTGCCTCCTCTGGGCTTTTTCCTAGAAAGCAGTTATTCTGGTTTTGTAATCATATAAATACACTGTGCATATGCAGTATTGTTGTGACTTATGTATCATAGCTGTCTTTTCTCTGAAATGGTAACTTTACAAAAAAAGGAAAAGGTATTCTCAAACTTATATGTATATTAATGTGCATTAATTAATAACATTTCAATCCAAGTCATTTTTAACAATTGGTACACTGGTCATTACAATGTAAAGGGCAGGCTTTTCAACAGTGTAATAAGTTAGAAAGAATTGCAAGATACCACAAAATGATACAAGCAGCATTGCAGACTGTATTGTGTACCCTCTTCAGTAATAAACGAATAACAGTAGTATTTGTGTCCTCTATTTACGTAGAGCAGCACAGTTATTTGCTGAGGCATTAGCTGCTTCATTAATCCCTGACTATATGCATTATAGGGTAAGATTCCAATGTGTAGGGCACTTGTTTGTCAAAAGTAGGTTACAATAAGCTGCCCCACCTCCAAGGGCTATTGCAGTGCAATGCAGTTTTTTATTATGATATTCAAACAACATAAAGTGTTTTATTCAGTATAAGAGCTTAGTTGTCATAGAAGAAATCAAGTGGCGCAGCAGTATGCCACGTATGCTGAATCACAGTCAGTGAGTTGCAAAAATGTAAATGTCAGTAGTAATTTCTGTGTGCATGGTCAATGTAATCATTGTTATTGTGACCAGCAGTGTTTCCACAAATTGCTGATCAGTGATATACTACCTTGCTCCATGTGGAAGAGAATAAGTCTGGACAGAGTGACTTTCATGATGGCTTCTCCATGACCAGTAGGTGACACAGCTCCTGTGTGGTTATCTGCATAGCCTCCACACCCTATAAGAAAAACAGGAACCAGATAGAAAGATGACCTCCATGTGACATGGCCCATTCTACCAAATATCCAGAGTGATTTCTTCATTTGAATATGTGAGGTAAAGATACTAGAGACACATGGCAGAAAATACTGATATTTGAGGGAAAAAAATTAATATGGTCCAATCCTGTAACAAAGCTACTCTGAAATTCTCACACTGCGTCATGTCATATTGTTATTTGTGCATTTCAGTTTGTGTGATAGTTCAATGTTTGATTAGACTGACCATGATAGCCTTATTTTAGCTGCTCATCCTAATGGAAGTGCTTTATTAAATATTTTATTTAAAAGTCTTATAGCAAGTTTTTAAAGAATAAAAGAATAAAAATCTAATAAAAATCTAATTAGGACTGGTATGGGGTGATACTTAATATTGGTACCACAAGAAAAAAGTCAGTTCATAAGAAAATAATCCTGTAAATCTGGAATGTAGACCATAGACTCTCAGAATCTTGCAAATAATTAATTTATTGTGATTATCTTTCTGACCACTGGGTGGCACTAACACACTTTCTAAACAGATAGAATTTTCCCATACTAACAGCCCAATATAGATTATATTTATTTTTTATATATAAGCAAGCACTTGTAAAATTAAGAGACTTTTTACTGCAGCTAAGTACTTAGTATTAACCTAAATTCATGATTGCTGAATGGTACATTGGTGTGTAGACTGGTGGATTGAACATGTAACGTTAATTATTAACAGAGGACTCAGCAGCTGAGGATTAGACATTCTTGCACGTCCAAAGGTAAAAGATCAACTGCCATCACAACCAGTGACCCACTGCTGTGCACAAAATTTAGAAAAAGCTTTTACAAGTGCTTTTTTTTTTTAATTCACGCAGCTTTACGTTTATGACATGTAGAAAAAACATGTTCAAAACAGACAGTGATGCAACACCAGGCTTTGAAGATAAGTGTTTCCAACTCACCAACACAAGGTGTGTCTCCTACACGACCCTCCATTTTGTTTAACATGCCCCCTGTGGAGGTGGCACAGGCCACGTTTCCCTCCAAATCAACAGCTACTGCACCAACTGTGCCCATCTTGCCCCTGGAAGACATATGTACTCACATAAAGTATGTATTTAGAGAGTAAGGTTCTACACGCTCCCTTTACTGTTAATGAATGGACTAGACTTTTTTCCAGCCCCATTTAACCAGTCCCATTTGTCAAACATTTTTTTTTCATACTAACAGACATTTCCTGAAGTCCTGTCCCTGTGTCTGTGATACTACATCATAAGCAGTTATTTTGCACAACACTTGGTTTCAACATAACGTGCATGAAAATGTATCTGTGGTAAAACAAGTTCTTACATTTGGCACTCCACAGGGTTAGAATCTGGCTGCAGGTTCTTCTTCCAGCGCATTATTGAATAGTCTGTGATCAGTGATTCAGCAGGCACTTCAGGAACACCCATGGCCCTGGCAAACTGGGAGGCTCCCTCCGCCGTCAGACATAAGTGACTAGTCTGTATAGCAAAGGTGAACGTTATTAAATATAATATGAACTATTATGCACTTACTGATACAAAGCAGTTGCCAATAACAGTGATGACCAAACATCAAGTCTTACATAGGCATATCATATAGATATTTCCAAACACAGTAACAGAAACTTGCATTACTTAATTCATTTTTCAAGACAAGGTCTGTTCAGTGACTTCTGCTCTGATTCAAAACCTTGCTTCATAAATCTGCTCAGCCAAGTTGCCTCTAATTGACCAGCCTCTAGTGCTTGATGTGGAAATGTATTTTCATCATCTCCATGATTAGACACGGTGAGGCATGTCTCAACACTCTGTCGCATAATGTAGTCCACTCCTCAATTAATCACCCCCTTGATGAAGAAGAACAAAAAAAGCTGTACAAAATAATAGAGATCAGCTAATGAGTTACATGCTGCACTCCTTAGTACTTGGTGTAACCGTCCCTTTCAAGGGAAACCACACTAAGCGTTTTCTTAAATGTTTAATGAGTCTGGGGAACAAAACAGCAGCATTCCTAATTCATGCTTCCATTCAAAACCTTTCCTGTGTCTTTGACACTCGAGTCTACCCTTATGGATAGCTCTCTTTAAATAAACAGCATATGGTTCTTCAGTCGCTAAGTATACATATAATGAGTTTTCAATGCTTGGCACTACAGTATTTTTAAAAATAGTCTACCATACAGCCTTCTTAAACTCTAAACTCTCCTAATTCCTAATTACTGGCATGAACTGCCAACCCCTGCATACACATCTAATCTGTCCTTTGGGCATTTTTTTTTACTGCACAAAGCTCTGGAAGCTTAATTACCAGAAAACTGGCCCTGAGCCTTTTCAACTGGCTCAGTACCAGCGGTACCAGTTTTATGTTTTTGGTAGCTTCTCAAAATTGGCACCAAAAGGACCTAATATTACTTGAGAGTAAACCTTTTGTAACGGAATCAATGACAATTTAATTCTTTGTTCATCCAGTTATGGGCAAAGTCACAAAAAAATGTTATGTAACCGATAAGCACGCAATAACGTAGGCCAGAACAGGATGTTGATTTATCAGTTTTAGCATTTAGAATTATTACTTTGTAGCGAGTTTGTCAAGGTATGGCACTTGTGCTTAATTTGTAATCAGGGGGAGCCGTGACATATGGTAAATATGGTAAAAGTTGTTTCATATCAGGCAAATAAAGCCATCTAATAAGCAAGAGGGTTAATTCGACAAATTAGGTGCTTTAGAATTTTTGCGACAATTCTTGATTTTGACTGTGCAGCATAAACATTCCTAAGTGTTCTACTAAATTCAAGATTCTTCATTTGTCACATGGATAGTCATACAAGTACAAAACAGAGTGAAATGTATCCTGAACCGCTCCTTTCTGACTGTGCAAACATTATAAACAATAAGTAACTTTTTTTTTTTTACTTTACTTAAGTGCCATATTCTCATATCTCTCGCATTCTGTAAATCAGGAACCACCTGTTCGATTTATAGATCCTTAATGATAGCAGATATGAAATCAATAGCTACTTTTCTTACTGCATGCCTACCTATACGATTTTTTTTGTCCCCATCCAGCCCTGGTGACACACTATCACCAATATACTGATGTAGTGAATGGATGTTTACTTGTACATATGCATTTTTACAAATAAATGCATTGGAATAAAATCATCAGTAACTGTTTATCCATTTATATTTATAGTAGAGTACAGTTTAATTTAATTGCTTATCCCTTAGCCATAATATCTGCTATCCAGTGATATATTTTGTGCCTTCCAATTAAAGTTAATTCATTAATCAAAACTAGGTTCAGGGAAGGAACAGTAATATTACTAGTAAGGCTATACATACTGTATATAATAGTGTATTTAAACTCTTACAAGGGTACCTTTTCCATGACCATCCTGGCGAGCTGTATTGGATTAGTCACTCTTCGGACTGCAGACACAGCCCCGCTGGCCAGGGTGCGCCCATCCATCACCAGAGCATCCATTTCCACTTCCCCTTTCACATTCAACACCGACCCTCGACCTGAACCACATACACACAAACGCACCATCAATAAGACAGGATTAATATCAATCCTGTAATAAAGCCAACCAAGAAGGTATTCTAAAAAGAAAAAAGAGTATTGTTTGTTTTGCAAGTTTTAAGTACTTAAATACATGGGTAATAGTGTAAGAAAAACATTTTTACAGAAATGTAATATATTATATATATATTGGATAAAAAGAGTACAAAGAACTGTAGGACTCTTTATATCATCTGCATGTATTTTAATTCTACCTGCATTATATACTGGGTTATTCTCCAGCATGGTCACCACCTCTACCACAGCATCCATGGCACTACCTCCAGACTTGAGTACAGCATAACCACCTCTGGCTGCCTCCTGTACCCCAGCAGAGGACTTCGGACCACGGTCCGTGGGAATGTGACCTGCCCCTCCATGGACTACCACAACAGGCAACATGGGGGCTGATGTGACTGAATTCCTAGACAAATTTCAGAGGTGAGAAAAGTCATACAATGAAACATTACAGTATGCGACCTAATTACTGAAATGAAGCACAAACAGTATGTGCTACACGCAGCACTGAGTCATCTCTTTTAAAATCCCCATCACCTATATTAAGATAAGGTCATTTGTGTATTTTATATGAAATGGAAGTATTAATCAAACATTTTGACTTTGTCCCAGAAAGCTTGAGCTTCTAATATCAATCCCCTCACCAATCCTGTTAATTTTACAGGTTAATAAACGTTTTGGTTGTGCCCTCAGGTTTTGATCACAGGCACGGACGGACTGGCAAGACCTCTGCCCGCACCAAATACCCTTCTACATGTACAGCTGGTGGAGAAAGTCCAGGGTTGCTTTCTGGTCACAGTCCGACCCTGACCACAGGTGTAATTATTAAATATAATTACAAATATATTTAATAATTAATAAATATAATTATTAAAAATGATTAAATAAACTCATTTTTTCAAAATTAGAAAGTTAGAAATGGCTTAAGGGTACCTACATTTACATTTACATCATTTAGCTGACGCTCTTATCCAGAGCGACGTACAACAGTGTTTAAGAATTCCACAACTGTTTCTTACTTGAAAAACAGCTTAAATCT
>JBBPDH010000144.1:16152207-16166396 GCA_037974565.1 Clupeocharax schoutedeni
GGAGTAAGACAACATGCATACAGAGGATGATGTGGACAAAATACCCATTTGCCTAATAATTCTGCACTCCCTGTACTAGACGTGACGTCATCTCCTTGACCTTGAGACGCCACGTAATCCCATGTGTGTGACAATACCTTGGAAATGTTAAACTACACAACACATATTTTACAATTGCAAACATAACAGTAATGCTAAGAGCAGAGTGTGTGCATACGTGACATGGAAAAGCTGCTATACAAATATGGAGGCATTTCTTCCAAACAGTGAATGGAATAAATTCCAAACAGTGAATGGAATAAAGGGAAAAGTGGTCTCTATTTTCTCAATGCCTGTGTATATGTATATATGTGTGTCTGTGTGTGTCTGTTTGTGTGTGTGTGTGTGTGTGTTTATACAGACAGACATCCTTATAAAAGTTTACACCCCCCCCTGATATTCTCTCTATTTTATTCCCTTACAACATGGAATTTAAAATTTTGGGGTTTTGCATCTTTTAATTCACACAATGTTTTTTACAGTGAAACAAACAAGAAGTAAGACAAAAAAAATGTGTGTGCATAACTATTCACACACTCCCAGAGTCAATACTTTGTATAGCCACCTTTTGCAGTGATTACAGCGACAAGTCTCTTTGCCTACATCTCCACAAGCTTGGCACATCTAGACACCGGTATCTTTGCCCATTCTCCATTGCAAAACTGCTCCAGCTCCTCCAGGTTGGATGGACGGTGCTTGTGTACAGCAATCTTTATATCATCACAGAGATTCTCAAATGGATTGAGGTCTGGACTTTGATTGGACCATTCCAGGACATTCACCTGTTTCTCTTTAAACCACTGGAGTGTTGCTTTAGCAGTGTGTTTTGGGCCGTTGTCCTTCACGGAAGGGGAACCCCCAGCCCAGTCTCAAATCTCTGAAAGACTCTAATAGATTTTCCTCAAGAATTTCTCTATATTTTGCACCATCCATATTTTCTTCTGTTCTGACCAGTTTCCCTGTCCCTATCAATGAAAAAAAAAAACACTGCATGATGCTGCCCCTACGATGCTTCACTGTGGGGATGGTGTTCTCAGCATGATTAGAGGTGTTAGGTTTGTGCCAGACATAATGTTGTCCTTGATGGGCAAAAAGTTCTATTTAGTCTCATCTGACCACAGCACCTTCTTCCACATGTTTGGTGAGTCTCCAATATACCTTCTGGCAAATGTCAAACTGTCTGCTTTATTTTCTTGTCCACTCATCCATGAAGCCCAGCTCTGTGCATTGTGGGCTTATAGCGGTCCTATGGACAGATACTCCCATCTCTGCAGTAGAGCCGCCTGCTCCTTCAGGGTCATCTTTGGCCTCTTGGTTGCTGCTCTGATTAATGCCCTTCTTTCCCGGTCTGTGAGTTTTGGTGGATGACCCTCTCTTAGGTTTGCTATGGTACCACAATCTTTCCATTTTCTAATAATGGATTTAATGGTGCTCCTTGGGCTGTTGGGATGATTTGGGATGATTTTTTTTAATAACCCACCCTGATCTGCACTTCTAACAGCTTTGTCTCTTGTCTGTGTGGAGAGTTTCTCAGTCTTCATGCTGTCACTTGCACTTGCTTGATGATAGCCCATACTTAGTGGTGTTGCACTGGTGTTGACTCTGAGGGCTATCAGAGCAAGTGTGTATATATACTGAGGTCATTTAACACTTAGATTGCTCACAGGTGTATCTTATTTAACTCATTAAGTGGCTTTTGAAGGTAGTGGTTAGGGCAACAAAGCAAAGGGTGTGAAATCATATGCACGCATCTGTTTGTTTTACATTTACATGTGTGGCATTTATCAGCGGTATTTATCCAAATAAACTTCCATTCCTTAACTACAGAGGTCAGTCTCCCTGGAGCAACTTGGGGTTAAGGGTCTTGCTCAGGAACCCAATTGTGTTTTGCTGAAGGTAGGATTCGAAACCATTTAAATCCATTTAAATTTTAGGTTGTAAGGTAACAAAAGAGAGAGAAAGCCAAAGTGGTTAAATACCTGTTGTTTCACTTAAGCAAATTCTTGCAGCTGATTGTAACATACAATCACAAATACATTTATTGTTTGTACCTATGTATAGATAAACATATATGTACCTGAGCAGGATAGTGTGCTGCATCCAAGACATGTAGGTGGGGTTTCAAACTATGAAGTTAAGCAACATATAAGAATGTATTATATTTGCTGCATTTACATCTAAATTAGTCTTTTGTACAACATTTGATAGTATTACCCCAGTCATAGGGCATCTGATTATCTTAAAGGGATTTAGTGTGAGACACAAGGGACTACCTTTGAACAAAATGTATTGGCATGAGTGTATTCTCATACTCTGACCGCCTATAATAATGAATTACTCAGTAACTTAAGCATGAAAGCAAAAAGCTTCTATTGATATCTAAAATATGAATTGTCGTCAGTCTTTTAACCTTTATGTGAAACAAAGTAGGTTGTTTAAGTAGATTATTGCAGCTAAATGGCACAGTAAATCACACACTACACACACCACACACAATCCCAAACTTTTTATAAAATGCTCCAACAGTTGTATGCTTTTCATTTGTTTATTTATTTAAACCAGATCTCTGTAAGATCTCTGTCACTCAGGTTACGCCGTTTTACTTGTTTCTCTCCGAGTTTGACAGGTGAACCCTCAGGCGCTGCTGGCCGTGGTCCTGAAACTCTCCATCCCGGGTGAACTGTAGCGTGTCTAAAGGTGTTTGCCATCTGTAAATTTGCTTATATGTCACAATAAAAATGTACTTCGAAACATGCTAGTGTCTTTCCCTCTAGTGCATCTGTCGTTAACCTCAAAGTGGGTTTTCTCACTTTGTTTTGTGCACTCTTCACGCTTTAAGGCCACACATACTAATAACCATGATGATGACGACGATGTTCGTGGGCTTCGTACGACTGACATCCTGCACGAACCCTGAGATTCCAAGTGAGGAAGAGGAGGGAGGGATGGAGAGATGGAGGTAGTGGTGTGAGGAGAGAAGGAGGGATCGAGGCAAGGGGTGGCTAAGAATGGGAGGCGCGTCACCCGTGCGCTGTGATTGGAAGAGGAGGACGTGGGGGACGGCGAGGAGAGGTCGCGTGCCCCCCTCCCCCCAACCCCCCAATTCATTCTCAAACGAGAGTGTGCGCGCGTCTCCGTGCGGAGGATGCGCGCGCTCGAGGGGCTGCGGTCCCATTGACTGTTCGGTGGGCTCGCGCTGTGGCGGTGGTTCTGGGAACATACGGAGGGAGAGAGAGAGAGAGAGACGCCTTGCCCTCAATCCACGACGCGCAGTGGAGAACGGAGAACAAAAGGCGCACGAGAGAGAGAGACCTCCTCCTCCAGGAGCAGAGATGGGCTCCCAATAACTGGAACCTGGAGGGGAGAAGAGGCAGGCAGGCGGGCAGGGGGGTGGGGGCGAGGGGGGGCAGATCGAGAGGAGGGAAAAAATCCGTATAGGAAGAGGAGGAGGCAGAGAAGCACAACACTGGGCGCCCGCAACCATGGACAGTCCTCCAGCGCCGGCGAGCACGAACAGCGCCCGCTAAGACGACCGAGCCGAGAGGACCATGTCGTGATCGGGGCGTCTCGCTCTCTTTTTTTCTTTTTTTTTTTTTTTATTTTACACAACGCTGGGGATCTGACATCAGTGAGGGAAAGAGGAGAGCCACGAGCCGCCAAGGAGGGCTGAAAACATGTCGGCCTCGGTGGGGCCCCGCGGCGGCCCTCGCCCACCCACAGCGCCGCCCTCCTCCATGCCCGAGCTGCCGGACCTCAGCCACCTCACCGAGGAGGAGCGGCAGATCATCATGGCTGTGATGGTTCGGCAGAAGGAGGAGGAGGCGAAGGAGCAGGCCATGCTGAGGTAAAGCTGGCAGATACGATCGCAGGCGTTTGGGGAAGAGGAGGTGGTGTTGGTGTTGGTAGACCGGCAGCAGTTTTCGTGGTTTCAGTCCTCAGAAGAGGAGACTTAATGTGCGTTTATGGCTTTCTCATCCAGATTCAGTACACATGTGTATGTGTGTTTATTTCTGTATGAGCATGTAGGCAGTTCCCCCTCTCCACTATGGAAGCCCGTGCTTCAGTGCAGGGGAGACTTCCACTGAAGCTTCACTTTTCTACTCCCAAACGAGTCCCTGTGTTAGTTTGAGTCAGTTTTGTAGTGAAGATGGGTCTCCATTCTATCATGTTTATAATAAGACACCCAGCCGTAAGCGCAGCGTGTGGGGGGAGATGAGTGGAGCAGAGAGTGGGTCCAGGTGAAGCTCGCCTACTTCAAGAGGAAGGGGTGTGTCGAGTTTTCAGGGGGATCTAAAGCTCTGGACCTCCGCAACATCACCCTTGGTTGCGAGGGTCCCGTGTTGATTCACACACCACTACCCTGATGTCACCGCACCCTCAGCTCGAGGGAGCTGCAGGAAGCGTTTGACTCTCACACACGCATTCAGACGTTGCTTATTCCTTCCATATGAATGAAGAAGTCAGGGGTGTAGATGCTGCACAGCAGGCGCAGCATCTACACCCCAGAAGTATGAATGGACTCTGGACGAAACTACATGCTAAATGGGGTTGGGGGCTTTTTTCATTATTGATCATTAATCACTCTCATCCGAATCGAAACAGTGTGAAGGAATCACGTCTCCTTGCTTTGTCACGATCAAATTGCCGTGCCTCGTCATCGTGACGCTCGAACTCGCCTTAACCCCTTCAGCGAAGGTCTATTCTCACCAGCAGTGGAGGAAGCATCCAGAGTTACACTGACCAGACTGTGCCGAGGGCTGATAAAGCTGAACTGGTCTGTAAGAACCTAGCTCAAAGCCCTCAGGCCTGTGGAGTCATAGGGGGGATATAGTGAGCTCATATGTTTGTCAGTGCAAGTTTTCCTAGTTTTCTAATGTAACAACAATATAGTGTTAAATTACACTGAGTTTACTTCTGACACATTCATGTCCATGTTCTGTGACCTACACGGAACTGTCGCTGCGGGTGGTACCCTCAAGGCTCCGTCTCAAGCACCTTCAAGTAGCAGCATATTCTATTGCAGTTGTATTTGTTCTTTATACACCCACAAGTCTCATTGTATTCACTGTATTTTTCTACATTAAATTGTTATATCTTGTAAGGATGCCACTTTTCACCCAGAAACAAACACTTTTAAAAGTAGATCTTAAGGACTATGTTGTATATTTAGATTGTTTGTACCTAAATAAACATAAATGTACCCAAACAGGACCTTTCTTCTATCATGATAGTGTACTGCATCCAGGACATGTAGGTGGGGTTAAGTGTCATGATGTTATGCAAAATACAGATATAAGAAGTTATTATATTTACTGCAATTATGTTCACATTAAACTTTCAGGCTATTTTGATAGCATTTACTCAGCAGTAGAGCATCTTATTATGCTGAAGGGATTCAGAGTCAAGTTGCTAGATTTGACCAAATGAATTGGCATGAATGTCTTCTCACCCACAGCACAACTGTAACAATTAATTACAAAGTAACTTAAGCACAGCGTGTGGAAACGGAAGCTTTTGTTGTTGTCAATTTGACTGGTTTGAACTTTTATGCAAAACTGAATATGGAAAAATGAATCTTCCTTACTCTGAAATGTGTTCTCTCCTCCTGCTTACAGGGGGGAGGGCAGTTGAGTAGTTATAAATAAAATAGTAGTATTAGTTTTAGTACTAGTATGTTTGCATTATGACGCCCCTACAATTTTGGTGTCATACTACAAGCCACTGTGTTGCTTTCTGTCAGTGTCAGATTGGTTTTTAGAAATGATCACTTTACACACCTTGTGGGGTGTCAGGGTTTTTCATGACTATGATCATGCTCTTCTCAACCTGCAAAATATTTGATAAATAATGATCAAAAAAATTTCTGTAGATTATGTATGACAGAACACAGCTTTGTCACATTTTTACCCCACCTAAGCTGCACAAACCTGCCCCACTCATGGGACCTGCGGATACCGGTCACCCTGCACATCGCTACGGCACGCAGTCTGCTTTACTGCCTAATGCAACACAGCCGCCATGTTCGTCAGCACCACCTAATGTATTATTACTGCTTATAATTAGGCAGAATGCTCTGATCTTAATGATCAAAGGATCAGAGTGCGGAAATAACTCTTCCATTCTAAAAACAAATGGAAGCTACGGCAGGAGGAGTGTATTGATGGACAGCTTCTGGTTTGTTTTTGTTGTGTCTTTTCTTTCTTTCATGACAATACAAGCAGTGAGAGACAAGTTCCTGTTCATGAACAATGCCGCTCTCTCAAAGGGAATTCATAGTCAGTAAACCAGACTGGAAGCCTGCTGCACATCAGTGTTGGCTGTCAGTTTGTAGATGACTGATGTGCAGATGGTTTTGTTGGCACTGAACGTCTTTGGATATTGTTTTAATTGGACTTTTATATATTATCGCTGTCATCAAGCCTTGTATGTCTTTATATAAATTACTTTTTAGGAGAACAAATTTTGCGTTTTTCCCATGAAATGTTCAAACTATCTAAAGGACAGATGGCACTTTCTTAAATGGCTCTAAAAATAATAACTAAAATGGAGTAATGTGGATCTGACATGAGAGTGGTGATGCATTAATCTTATTTGTTTGTATTTTACACATAAATACTTATGTCACTGCATTCCTATCCTGAAGCCATTTCTCTGCGCAACGCTTCCAACACATCTAATCGAACAAATACGCTCATTAACAAACCTTTTGTCAGACGTTGTGGGGCTAACATTTAACAGTAATCAAAAACAGACAATTCTGTGGTTGAAGGTTTTATTGTCATCATCTGAATAAAGTTTCCTGTCTTACAGAGAGGAGAAGCCCATACAAGCGAAAACAGTGAACCTGGTTGGAAACAAGAAACCCCCACAGCAGAATGACATCAGGTAAACACAATATTCATTTATCCTTATCTAGATGTGATAAATAAAACTTTCAGTTTGGAGGCGTTTAATGGATTTTAGACAAGCAGGTCATATTCCTCTGTCACACAGAGGGGTGCTAGAAAGTATCTGTGTTTTAATTCTGTCCAGATGTTTGTTGAAGCACTAAAATAGATGTACTGGTTTTCATTTCAAATTGATTTCTCTTTAAGCAAATGGCTTGTTTCTTGTGGTTATTCTTCTAAGTGCAGAGGATATGTTTGTGCTTGCTTCTGGTGGTTTATTTTGCTTCTGAAGGTCTGTGTAACACACATGGTGATGTTTATGTGGTTGACCCATGGTGAGGCTGCATAAAAATACTTTATACTTTTTGTTGTCAGGGCCTACACTCTTAAAAATAAAGGTGCCAGAAAGGGTAATTTGTGCATTGCCATAGAAGAACTACTTTTTCCCCTTAAAGAACCATTCACTGAAAGGTGGAAGCAAAATCAACGAAATGTGTGAATCAGAATCAGAATCAGAGAACTTTATTTATCCTGGAGGAAATTGTTCACATCACGACTGTACACTCACACAAGACAGAACAATACAGAATAAAATACCTGAATATATAATCAAATATACTCAGACTAGAAATATATTAAGAAAAGAAATACAGAACAACTTACCCATAATAAAATGTGTACTAAGAGGAGAATATAATTTAAGTTAAAATTAAATCGCTCTGTACAATAAATAGAATAGACAGTTACGTCTAAGTACCTTTATCAAAAAAAAGTGAATTGTGAAATTACAAAAATGCAGTTATCAAGAGAGAAGAAGTATTTGGAATCGAAATGTATTGCACATAGGTAACAAGTATTGCACATCAAGATATATTGCTTAGTATTATGATACGTATATTGCACATACTGAAAATAAGTTATTGTTAGAGTATAGCTAGGGTTATATTGCACATATATTTAACTTTGACTTTGACGGAGGGAGGGGTTATAGAGTCTTAAGAACCTTTTTCAAAGAACCTCCAAAGAATGTAAATGTTCTGTGAAGAATTCTTAAGTTAGTAAAGAGCTTAAAAGGAATAAAAAACATTCACTTAAATGTTTTTTATATGGCATGACTTTTGTGGCACCTTTGTGTGTAATGTATGTGACTGGTGTACCTGCTAAAATAACCAGTAGTGGAGGCAGGAGCATCTTATAAACTGTTGATGACATTCAGTCGGAAAATGTCAAGGATGAAGGATAAATGTGTTGATGTGAAAGTTTGGTGTGTGCTCCATGTCTGTCAGGGCTTGTCTTATTTAGATGGTTTATCCCTGAAAATGATCCAGTTTGTGCGCTGAGGTCTCTGTGCTGAATATCTGAGCATTAGCACTTTCACAACTTTCCTACCTGCAAACACAGAAAAACTAACACAGGCTTCCATAAGCTGTGCTTTGATAAGCAAGGAGGGTAATGTGTGTGCTACATTAAAATATGTATGTGTGTCAGCAGCGTCCTGGTTCTTTGCTCAATGAGGAGCTAGAGAGCTGTAACCCAGTGCAGATGGAACATCTTTCTCTCTCTCTCCCTCCCTCTGTGGCAAGGACAGGGGATTGGCAGGGCTTTAGGATTAGAGCATGCTGGCTAGACAACATCTCCTTCTACATGGAGTCTCTCATGGTCAGTTGTGATGTCATCAAATTGCCGTAAGTGATCTGTACTACCACAACAGTGGATTTTTTTTTATTTGACCATATAAACTTGTGTCCATTGGGCTTAACTTTGCAATATAACAGGACCAGAGATTATTGAAGCAGTGTTGTCAACATTCAGCTTAACCAGTCCCTTGTTTACTGGAAAGTCTCAATGAAGCTTCTTTTTGCCCTTAATCCCAGTTCAAGTCATTTAATACTCAAGAGCCTGATCTCAATTCTAAGATTTTGTTGGAATAGGGATTTTAATAGATAATACACTAATCACGTGCATTAATGTTACATTAACTCAGCCCCGTGTAGATAAACTTGCAGATAGGGTGTGGGTGGGTGCCTTATAAAAACATGTAAAATTGTTATGGCTAGATGATTGGGTCAGAGCAACTCCAAAGCAGCAGGTCTTATGAAATGTTCCTGACAAAAACGAGTGAACCAGCAATAGGGTTATGAGTGCCCAAGGCTCACTGATGAGTGTGGGGAATGAAGGATTGCCCACAGAAGAGCTAATTTGGCAAAAACAGGTAGAAATGTGTCTGACAACAGTGCATATCTTCATGGCTATAGTGTTCCCTAATGGTTGTGGCTTCATTCAGCAGTATAATGCTCTCTGTAACAATGCAAAAAATGTTCAAGAATGGATGGAGGCATAGGCGCTGGAACCATTATAGCGGGGGGGACATACCCCCCAACACCCCCCCCCCCCCACACACACACACACACACATACACACACTTCTCGAAAGCATTAGTTTCCTTCCCCCCACTCTGGGCCTCCAGATTCCCCAGATCTCAACTTAATGGCTTATCTGTGGGATGTGCTGCTCATGAAGAGCTATTCAGAGCTGTTTTGACAGCACAAGGCCTACACAGTATTAGGCAAGTGAGTTTAGCATCATGGCTGACCAGTGTATTATTCATTGATCTTACTTTTGGCAGTTACTGTGTTGATGTAAATTCAGTGCAATCTTGGATCAGCTCTCATACCAGTCATACTGAACTGGAACATCCCTACTGAGTATGGATTTTACTGACCATGAAGCTTTTGTTTTTGTTTTTGTTGTAGGTGTAGGTGTAGAGACTCTACCATTGGTATTTAGAGCGTCAGTGAGTCAGTCTTTCTGTTGAAGATCAGGCCAAAGAGCCATGCTCATTATAATCTTCGTTTTAGATCCTCACTCCTCTTCCGGCATGTGCCTCTGGCCCACAGAGCAGCACTGACACAAATCCCTTAGAAAAGCGGAATATATGAATAGAGAAATAGATAAAGCAACAAGCGCATCATGCAGTAGGGGCTTTTAATAGCTCTGCAGTCCATACATTAGCACCCACTGGAGGATGAGCCTCCTGAAGCCATTTGCTCCCACCCACCAGCAGCAAGGCCTAGAGCACTGAGTGTGAGCTCACAGGTTGGTGCGAGAGCCAGGCTGCTAATGCTCCAGCTGCACAGCCTCACTCTCTGTGGCTCACTGATGGCCTGGCTGCATTACCCAGCACATCAGGCTTCAGAATGAGGGCTGGAGTGGGCATCAGCCCACTGGCTCTCTCTGGCACATCTGAAAGGCTTTAACTGGGCTATAGAAAAAGTCGACAGTGTATGATGCAGAATTAATAACTCGGTATATTTAAATGGTCCATAAAGTTTGAATGATATTTGTAAGTAGTTGCTAAAGTAGTTGTAATTAGTTACTCCAAAAAAATCCTGTGAACTAAAATTCGTGTTTTTATGTTTAAAAAAAGTTCATTGGTGTAGTCAGTTTTTTTAGTCCTGAATCTCAATCAGGTCAGCAGTACAAGTAGAGCTGAGCTTACTCAAAAAAGCAGTAAAAACAACCAAATCGAATCTTACTGTGTTTTATGTTGTCTGTAGTTGGGAATTCAATTTTGAGATTTCAGCAAATGTTGACTTTTCAAAAAAGTAAAGTTGTTTCAACTAATATCGGATATTCAAGCAAATTCTTTTGTTTTGTTTTTTATGTGCTTGAGCTTTTCATTGCCTCAACCCGTTTCTCAACCTCTCTCTCATTCTCTCAAAACTCATTCAAAACTGAAGTGGGAACAACTCAGGGATTTGTACCCTGTGTAGTTATTTTAAGAGAGTTCTTTGAAAATGACCCAGCGCAGATGATATCCTCCCCCTTCTTCTCACATTGTGTGCTTTGCAACCAGAGCAGACAGACAGTGATGTTCCAATAAAGACTATTATTATCATTAGTAGATATATAATATAATGATGGTCATTTTTATACCACAGATCAAACCAGGAATATGAGGTTCAACCAGATAGCACGTTTATTCAGCTGTGCACAAAAGGAAAGGGGCAAGTTCACATGAAGAGACTCAAAAGCTCCTCTACGCCCTGCATCTCTGACTAGACAGATATTCCGTCTGACTTTAAGTTATTTACCAGCTGACAAGAGAGGATGTAAATCACATGGCCTGGCGTAAGTCGGCCACCCTGAGTCAGAGGACTGATAACTAGTAACAGAGAAAGCACTCCTGAGTCAGAGCGATATTTGCTGACCTGACAGAGTTCCAGAAATATTCCAGTTTTCTTATCTCATCCTAACGCTCTCACACGGATATGACTCAAGTAACACATGTAAAAACTCTCAAAAATTATATATAATATAATTACCATAAAACACTAACTCTATAAATGATCTTTATTATCTTTAAAGATTTATGTATTCTCATTAACTATGATATAGAATGATGTGTTTACATGGATGCATAAAATTACATGACAGTCTTTAGCACCAGAGGATTGATCTGATGAGGACTACTTACATATAATGAGAGTTTTAAAAAGCCGCTCCTAAAAACTGCATAAACATGCCAGAAGCTCTCTTATTTAGAGTTGCGTGCGGCTTGAAGAGGTGTGTATGTGTGCGTGTTTTGTGTGTAAGTCCTGCGTTTCTTCACAGCAAGGAGAGTGAGAGTCCATCTGTTCCTCCAGTTGGGTAGCTTTTCTGGCACGCATGCACAACACCACACAGTTGCACTTTCTTACCTCATTCACTTATAAAAATGTATAGCTCAGTTGATGTGGACATGACATGAAAGACCATGTACAAGACATGAAAATATTAAGTCTGCATGAATACACACACCAGCAGAAGCAGTGTGTGATGTCAGTGGAACAGCCTGAGCTGAAGGCTGATAATATGACTGTGGGGGTTATAGGGGATAATGCTGCCGTGTATGAAGGGCTGAGACTAAGAGCTTTTAACACTGCAACCTATAGTTTAATAAAGGGAAATTACATCCAGCATCTGTCGCTGTCCTGCTAGAGAATGTGTCCCGTGCTGTTTACACATGCAGGCTGGTGGGTTTTCTTCATAGTGTGCAGTAGAGTCAGACAGGACTCCACCAAACACCACTGGTGGTGTACAGCATATGCCGCGGGTGGCTTGGACTGGCCACGCGCGGTTTGGGATGCTTTGGGTTGCTTTGTGTCATGCATATCTTAAAATGGGCCAATGGACAACAGAATCAAATAATAATAACAACCTTCATTCCATTCATTTTCTGTTTAATCATTACTAGGATCCGGGTACCCAGAGCCTGTCCTGGGGTCTACAAGCTCAAAGGCGGGGACTCACCCTGAGCAGGGTGTCAGCCCAACGCAGCGCACACACACACACACACCATAATAACAACATTTCCATACAATATCTGCTTGTTGCTGGAGTGTTTTTGTGGCAAGAGTAACTTTTAACTTAAGACCTTTCTGTATCCCCTCCTGCACTTTCAGGTTATTAGAAATGACACATAGGGCGTGATAGTGCTGTCAGAGCAAAACTCATTCTTTAAATAACTTTACAGGAGAAAGAAATACTTTCTTAACTTTGAGTGTAAGCCAAATTATGTTAGTGAATTATTTCAGCACTCCCAAATGATCAAGAATTATCGAGAGACCAAATGTATGCAAGACCATTATTGGATGCTTTATGGTAGCTAGGTTTGCTATCTATTCATTTATCTATAGTATTTATATCCACTTCTCTTACTGACCACAGCAAAGAGTAGTACAGAGTATTTTCTGGAGAGTTTTGTGTAGTTTAATTTTTACTTTATGTTTATAATTATATTTTATATGGCTTTTATCTTTGTGCCTCTGTGTGATCGTGCAGTCAAAGCATAAGCAATTTCGTCTGGGATCAATACATTTTTCTGATTCTGATTTTGATTTCTTCAGGTGTTTGGCCAGCTTTGCTTTGTTAATATCCTGAGCTGGAACTCTTTGAGTCATACTGGCAGAAGTTTGCACACTGGCTTGTTTATGTCCTTTGCCTTTCCGTTGTTATGTTCACACAACACTCCTGCTGTATTCACTGTCATCTAATACTGTTTGCAAAGTCTATGAACTTGCTGCAGCTGCTATTTAAGCATAAAAAACTGCACCACAACTGAGGAGGCCTCACCAACCCTCCTCACTAACAGTGTGGTATTGAGTTCTATGTGCGCCAAAAAGGAGGAAAGTATATTTAAAAAATGTTTCAATATTTATTTTTAACAGTGGCGGCAGCTGTGGAGACCGTCGCAGAAAGATAATTGCCTCTTTCACCTATTAAACCTCTCGATTGTGTGACTGCTGTGGCACTGACATGTGTGTGTCCAGTTAAGAACAACACATTTTGTGCTAATTTTTAAAGATGTGAGTCCATGTTCGTGTGACCTGATTCAAAATGTGTAACAGATCATGGAGATCATTAACAGTTATTAATTAACATAATTTTTGAGATTGGGTTTTACACACCGCTTCTCTTGATTGTCTTCTGTATTTGTCCCAACAGCACTGTTTCTAGCAGTGTGATCTTTTGCGTCGGGGTTTAAAGTGGTGCTGGGGTGCAGTCAGGGCTGCTTGGTCCCTGTGCTGAGGGAAGCAAAGAGAAGTGGAAAGGCCTGAGCTGAAGCAGAGCTAAGGGCTTGTTAGGCTGCCTGACTGAACTGAGATGTAGATCACTGTCACTCTGTATCACTCTCTCACTCCCTCTCTCCCTCCTGTTTTTGCTCATACACATAGAGGACCGAGGCTGCTCCGGTCTAATAAGACTGTTATTACTTTGTGATTCTGGATGCAGGAGGCAAACACAGACTGAATACTCATGTGGAACTATTTAAAGACAGATACAGTGAATCTTACTCACCGCATTCTGTTGATATATTTTGTCAGCATATTCTATTGGAATATTTTAATAGGATACATTTCTGTATGCGTGGACACGTTACATAACACAAATCTGTCAGTTCGGTATTGTCATAATTCTTGGCCGTTTCCTTCCGTCTGCTTCCTCTACTAGTTTCCTGGTTTTAATTAGCCAAAACTTCAGTCGGTCACACAGCCAGCCAGTGAGGTGTGGCGCCAGCACCTGCTGCTACACACACACAGCTCTCCCGTGGTGGAATGACTGTATGTGTGTGTGTGTGCGCTTATATGTGTGTTTGTATTTGTACATTTTCAGGACAAAATGTGGGAAAAACAGAGCAAAACAGGGACCAACAAAAGTACTTTTTTATGTATTTGATTATTTTTACAAAAAGTCTTTTTGGTTACTGAGCTTAAGACTTGT
>JBBPDH010000144.1:16175443-16201264 GCA_037974565.1 Clupeocharax schoutedeni
TCAGACGAGTAATGCCTTACACTACTAGTTACTGAAAAAAGTAATATTATTACAGTAACGCGTTACACCCAACACTGAATATGAGTACCAACATATGTGCACATCCCTGCCTATCCAGCTCACAGCCCCACCTATTCATGATGAAGTTATAAGAAGTGTTGTAGTCCAGGCTACCTTTTGAATGAGGACGATACAGGGCAGCAAAACTAAAACATCAGATTCATAAGATAAAGATTTCTGTTTTAATAAAACAAATAGTCTGATGTCGTTAATTACAACGCAGATGTAACAACACGTATTTAGCTACCAGTCATTAGGGAACTATTTTAGTATTACTAGAACACAGTTTTGTCATTTTGGCTCTCAGCCTACCACAGATATTATGCTTTGGCCCAGCAAGAGAGATCAGGCACCCTTGTAATAGATTATTTAGCCTAACCACAACATTAGCAAAGGACTTTAGTATGCCTCTGGGCTTCGAGCAGATCCATTCTCCAGCAAGCTGGAGTAGACAGCTGTATTGGGGAGGTAGTAGTAACATCTTTTTCTGGCTTGTGGTCACTGTGAGGATGTGTTACAAGATCAGATTTCGTTCTTCAGTCTGAGTGATAGACGGAGAGAGCAGGAGAGCCTGAATGAGAAAGCCTGTGGCAATGAGCAGCTGAGGTGTGCTGTATGTGTGAATGTACTAGGTAGTGTTGCTGTAGCTTTAAGAGAGGTCCTCCCTGGGTGAAGTGAGGAAGTAGCTGTAGTCCCCTGGCTCTGCACAGCTCCTCCAGTTTGGCATAATGAGGGCACTGCTGCACGCTTACTCCTCCCTACCTGTCCTGTGGGACGCCTCCCTTCGTCATGTGACACACTCAACATTCCGCATTCTCTGCCCTCCATGCTGATCATGTGACCGCCCTTGCATTCTATATTGTTGAACATTTTCACTGCTGACATGATGCAGTCAGTGCTCTATATTCTGCTATCCTCAAAAGACAGTGCCCAGCCTTTGATGTGGAAGAGCTATCCTCTTGCTTTGAAGAGAAAGATCTGCATACTGTGGCCTTCCTAGATTCATTCTTTGTTATCTTCTGCAGCACCATATATATAATTTCCATTCAATTAAATATCATCACTAATTTATATGCCTGTAACTAAAAACATTTGTGGAAGACAGGAAATGTTTCCTACAGTATATTGCATGTAACTACACCATACATGGCAATAATCTACAGCATATAGTATCAAATGCTTTGCTCTTAAATCTAGTATTTAATGTAACAGATTGCTATTTTATTAACAGAGTAATTTATATATGTAATATATGATATACAGCAAACTCCCAGTTTTACATGGACCAGGAGTTGTGGATTAAGTCACATGCAGATTTTTTTGGGGAACCAAACTCATAGTTTTAGGCAGAAATCCCCACAATAACGTAGAAAATGCAAATATATTTTTTCTGGATGTTTTCACACAAGTGGACTCAGGGCAGGCTGTAGCTGACCTGGAAGCACTTTTTTCCACACCAGGTGAGCCCCTGTGCTCCAAGCGAGGCAAATACGGGTTTACCTTTAAATTTTCTTTAAGGGTAATGCATTAAATTGGGTTTACAATTAAATTAAAGTCTTCTGGGAGCATATTTGTGGGCATATTTAGTGTTTACACTATAAAAATAGACATTTTTACAACCAAAACACAACAACGCATATTTTCATTATAGGCGTAACCTTCTTGGAACATAACCCCCACGATATATGATCATTATAATTACATAATATATACACACACACACACACACACACACACACACACACACATATATATATATATACATAAAATCACAATAAGTCATAATACTTTTTGTTGCTTGGTTTATGGTATGTCAATCAGCATGATTTAAGCACTAATTATATATTAAATAACCAAAAGTATTTAACCATTCTGTCAAACCTAAACACACCACAACACAGTGCGAAGAGCACGAAAACCTTCCTCTGTTTTTAACCCCTTCACCAGGTGAGGCAGCTAGGAGCAGTGTTTGGGCATGGTACCTCAGTTGAGCTTTGCAGCATTGGGGATCGAACCCATGAGTTCCTGATCGCAGGGAGAACGGTCAGATTTTACCAGTGAGATTTATAAGTGTTTTACTGATGACCAAACATTTCTTAAACATTAATGTGGCTTTTAGTTTTGAATTTATAGATTCAATCTCTTGATTTACAGAGCCAGGACCGGAACCAAACTGCTGGGTGCTGTGCCAAGATGGTCATTAAATGGATCTTTTCTACAGGGACTTCTGAGATCCTCAGCTAGGTTTATTGCTGTATTTATCTTAAATATATATTTTTTATGATGATTAACCTTCTAAGGTTGACAGTGTCATATATGACCGACTAAGTATCTTCGAAAGGCCAAGAAGGATAACATTGTTTCATTCCAATGATAAATCCATCACTAAATGCCTTTGCTAAATCCAACCGTTAATGTTAGTTTGTTGTTGTTAACTGTCCACTGGCAATCCCATGATAGCTTGAGGTGAGTCTCTCAACCAATCTGAGACTGTGTTTCTGTGTGTATGTGTGTGTGTGTGTGTGTGTGCGTGTGTGGCAGCTGTTGTGTCAAACACACTGTGCAATGCAACTCTTGAATTTAACCCCCTTCTTCTATCTATGGATTTGTACTGTTAGCGCAGCACCTGGAATTACAGCTTGGATGTAATAAAAATTTTGCTTAGAGCTCATGAAGTTAAATTCATAAACGCACATTTAATAACTCTGAGCTTTAAATTTAGGTGGTACATGAATTCCCCTTTGCTGCACTTCTGCTGGTTTAGGTTTCCTTATGTATGTGTGATGGCAAAAATCTTATTTGAATGCTAATTATGCTGTCTTATGGGGAATCTGAAATAGGCTGGGGAGCATCAATTATTTGTATGATTTACCAAATGACTGTAAAAATTCACACTTTGTACATGATTCACACCTAAAATACTGTATATATAGTGTGTATTATAAATACTTAATGCAATTTTGTATATGAGTTATAAAGTATTTAAAACTGCACAATGACACTGCAGATTTACATAAATCTCTGATTGGGAGTAAAAACAGATAATACATTATAAATAACAGTAAAGATAGAGAGATCCACTATATGAAACTGACTATAGTACTGGCACATGGCTGGTCAGTTGGGGGGGTGTGGTGCATGTTCCCCACAGTGGGGGAGTTCCGGTAGTGAAGAGCCACAGCCATGCCACTTCAGCCACGTGCTACTGGTTCCATATGGAGCCACATGGTGTGTCCACTCACTCTCATGCCTGGCTGCCTGGTCTGAGTGAGCAGAAATAATACACTGGCATAGTACACTACAGGCAAGCAAGAGAAACCGAAGCCAGTATTATGGGTCCCATGCAGGATACTGAAACAGAGAGAACTGGGGGGAAAGGTTGGCAGAGGGTTACTGGTTCATACCCAAAAACATAATTCTCAAATGTAAATCCATTTATATAAATCAGGTTTTGTAATAAACCACTGTTTATTCATGTAGTATTCCTATGTATGTATGCCAAACACTAATAATCATTGTATGTGTTACATAATGCTTCAGTGATTAACATGTTGTGTGGCAATTTAATTCTCGTAGTTATTGTGGTTTCTCATGTTTTTACTTTTTGATGTGTGCTACATCTGTTAAATTCTGTAGAGCAACCGTGGACCTGAAAAAAAAAGTATAATAGTTATTAGTATTATTATTAATGATTAGGGTTAGTTTTTCATATATAAACAACAGCAATGTGTATCCAGATGTTGCAGAATGCTAGCTGAAACATAATTGAATCATCAGTTGCTGTGTCTCTGTTCAGGGCCATGACCAGAATAAAATGGTCAGTAAGGTCTGTTTTGTGGAAATGTGACCTATTTTGCATAGTCCATACCACAAAAGCTGAATGTGTGTACTTAATAGATTTTAAACCAAAATGGTTATGCATCTTTCATTTGTTTATTTTTCTTCCCTTTTGTCTTACATAACTGCTATTATTGTTCCAATAATTTAAGTATTTTATTTTCTTAGCAGTGTATTTGATCTGAATGGCTGTTGAAGCCTATAAATATTTCAGTTGAAATATATATATTTCACTTTTGATAGTTTAATTTATACCATTTGAAATGCGTGTTGCTTATTTACCTGTTTTGCTTCACTGATTGAAAAATCAGCTGGTGGCCTGTTGATTAGGGAGTTGCTGCTGTGTTCAGTAGGTCATGGGTTCAAATCCCATGACAACTAGTCGCACCTAGTTGTCATTTCATTGTGCTCTGTACACTGTACTTTGTACAAATGACAATAAACTTCAACTTCAACTTCAACCTCTGAGGTACCTTTGAGTAAGGTATTGTCCCCATACACTGCTCACAGGGTGCTGTGATCCTGGCTGCCCACTGCTTCAGTTGTTGAATGGGTTAAAGGCAGAGAACTTCTATTTGCTGTGGTGTGTTCATTTATGACAAATTATACTCATACATTAAACTGTGTCAAAAAAGGCAGGGTCTATCAAACCCTGGGTAGCAGGCTAATTATACAGTTAACAAAACATAGACTGATCCACCTGTTAATTTTTTTAACGTAAAACTATGCCATCAATAGGCTAATTAAAAGTATGTTCTTTTGATCTTAATGGGTTAAAAAACTAGGTAACGCAATTAAACAATTTCAAATTACCCTAACATTAAGTCACTAATATAACTACAGACTTTGCGGCCTAAACTGAGCAACGACTGGAACAATAGCTTGGTTATTTAGCAAGTACACAATGTTTGTTCTGTATTCAAACCCTCACATTTGTATCATAGCTCTTTCAGATTTTAGCATATACTATGTGTGTTTCACATGTGATCATGTCAAGAGGTCATCATGTCTCTGGGCAGTGGAGCATCTCGTGCAAACAGTGGGCAATTAAGGCTATGAGCTATTCTGAGGTCAGTGGGGGATCAATCATGTCACTGCTGATTGGGTAGTCTTGGGATGCCAACTTTTCTGCAAAGTAGCTTTGAAGCTACTGCATTATCACAATGCTGCTGTGTCTACATTGAATCTATGATTGGAGATACATGGAAAAAAATCCAGAAACTACAGAGGTCTGGGCCTCTGTGCCCTCATAACTAGTTATGGCCATGTCTCTGTTTCATGTTCTGTTGCTTGTGGAGGAATAGTGGGGTGTGTGAAGTTACTCTCTGTAGACGGAGACAGCGATAGCGTTTGATGCTGCTCTCTCCCTCTCCCTTCTACTGGTGCTCTCGATGTTCTCCTTTTCTTTTTAGGCCCTGCTTACTGATCTCAAGGGAATTAATTCACTTTGGCAGCATGTAAAACTTTGGAAACATGGAACATGGAAAATAACTAAATTTAAAAAAAAAAAAAGCAAAGAAGAAAAAGCAATTCATGTTGTAAAACTTCCGCTTCTAGAGATCCGTTTGGTGTGATCAGTGTTTGGCTAGCTCTCCCACATGGAGAAACGAAATGTCTAAACTGAGTGAGTCACTTTCTCCATGTGTTCCTTTTCACATTATTATTTGATGAAATCTCGCATATTTTAAACATTGATTTGCACATTGCAGTGAGTGCAGCAGTTTGGGCCTGGTGACAGGCGAGTGTGCGATTGCGGACACACCCAGGGACTCTTTTACCTTCCCACTTCCCACGTTACCTGATGACATTTAGGCAAAGATCTGGTTTCACAACTCTAAGGAAATACCTTTTTAAAACTAGATTTAATACGCCATCTCTAAACTCGCTAATGTGAAATACCATGTCTAAACGAACTGCCAATTTTTACTATTATTGATAAAAAATCAGGAAGGTCCTTTATTTTCATTATCTTTATTAAGCTTTAACAGTGTTAAAAGAGAGTAGAGAACTTTTAAGAGCATCTGCCTATAGCTAGACTGTACTGACCCAGTGGATTTGTTAGTCTAGGATGAGCCTAGACTTGCTGTGGTTCAGACTTGTTGCATCTCCCTGAGCAGATGAAGTGTTTACCCCAAAGGAGCACTCAGTTATATAGGTCAACCTCCTATAAGCAGTGCAAGATTTGATCTTTCTTTTTTTGTGCCGCTGGATGTCTAGTAAGGCATGGAGTGAAGTGGAAATCACTCTGTTGAAAGTGGCTTTGCGAAATGGGTTGCTGTTCTCTACCTGTCTGGATGAGATATGTTAGGACAGGCCACTGTGTGAGAGTAATGGTTCCAGCATAACCTACAAAGCAGTGCAGGTTCATCATTATCATCAGCGTCTGAACATCAGAAGTAAATCCTGTTGGATTTGTACTGAATCAACCTTGGACATTCCTTCACCTGATTTAGCCCCTGTCCCTGTTTTCTCCTGGGATGTCCTGGCACGGACATGGTGAATTTACACCCTGGGTTAAGAACAGAGGAGGCTGATGTATGGGCAGGCATGTAGGTCCACCCAAATTCCTCTCTTCCAAGATCACTGTGTATGGAGCATGAGCTACGGCTTCTGGCCCTCCCTCCATATGTGTTAGCAGGAGTGCTAGCTGACAGCCGGTTAATCATGAACTTTCTTTTGTGAAATGGACAAGTAGGCGAGGTCTCCACTGTCGCCGCAGAGACCAGCTGTCACTGAGCGGGGGCGAGCTTGTCTCATCTCGGCCATCTCATCTCTCTTATCTCCGGGACGACTCTCCTCCATGTTTCCCACACTTTACCACACTAATTAGGCCTTCTGCATACCTTAATTACGCCAAGTTCTATGCTAATGCAGCATTCCTGCATGAATTGCTTGCCATTTCTTGTAGACACTGTGTCTGATTTGCATTTCACAAAAGGTTTATTTTTATTCTTGGCTAGAGAGAGAGAGAGAGAGAGAGAGAGATGTGTAATAGGGAAAGGGTGGTATGCCAGTGAAGTAAAACAATTGTTCACTTTCGTATAACCTTGTGTTTCATTTATGAAACCCAGTGTTTTATGTGCTGTCTTAATTGCGGTGTAGATGGCTTCCTTTCCTGAATATCATTTCCTGCAGAGAGTACAGAGCGCCTTCATTTGTCCTTTTGCAGTGCCAGACTCGATGCTTATCTCTTTCTTTTTCATGCGCTCTTTTTCCTCTGGTTTGTCGTCACTGGATGGTTTAAAAGGCAGAAGATGTTTATCCTGGCATCTAGTTTATTTCGTATAAGATACTTTGTGAACTAGTCAACAGCTTTGAATGTCATCTAGTATTATTCACTGCTATAAACTGTGCACTCATGAAAAATGCTTGCTAAATGCTTCTCTTCCAGGCTCTCTTCCAGACTTTGAAAATGTTTCAAAAGGTGGTTCAAACACACTGTCATTTACAAAGTGAAAAGTAGAAGTTCTTGTGTGATATCACTCCAAACAGCACCTTAGTAGATGGTAGGTCTCCAACATATGCAGTTCTGTGCTTTTGTAAACTCAAAGTTGTGCAAATGCGGATGCGTGTGGGGCTGATCTGTGCATCCCATGTGCATCACAGCCAGTCGCTTCAGGGTTTGGTGCCCTTTCTGTGACCTTTGACCTGCAGGAATTACTGGCTGAGAGCTTTGCAGGGAGAGGAAGAGCAGTGAGAAGAACACAGGGGGAGTGAGGGGTGAGGGTTGGGGGGATAAGGCAGGCAAGGGTGATGATTTCTCTCTCTCTCTCTCTCTCTCTCTCTGTCTCTGTCTCTGTCTCTCTCTCACTGGGACCATGCTGCAGGGCTTGCCAAACATTTATCACATCTTGTGGACGCTGCATCCTCTTATTGCAAAGTTCTTTGTGAGTCATTTAGTAAAATGCCTTTAAGATATGGCAGAGGAAGCTGTGGTGACGACGACCACAATGTAAGTAAAGCTTGACACTGACAAACGACTTTCAGATAAATCGCACTGTTGTTGTTTTGTTGCTAAATTTTAGTAATGAAGAAATCACAATTAGAAGGCTTTACTAAAATTATTTTTGATGAAGTCATTTTTGATTCCTGTATTGTTGGGTTAGAGTGATTGATTTTGATGATAGATAGGTTTTGTGTGCTCTGACAACCATCTGTAGATTTTCACAGCATGATGAGAGCAGTGTGTCATGTTGATATTTAGTTGTGTGTGTGTGTGTGTGTGTGTGTGTGGGGAGGGACAATTCTATTGGGCCCAGCCTTTTGTTTATATCTATATGCAAAAAGCTTGCTGATCTAGGAAATATTTAAAAGCATTTTTATGTTGTAATGTCATCTTTGATGTAGGTGAAACCATTCACTTATCATTTACTCGTAAGTTCCATGCTTGTTTGCTGGGGTTTGGGGAGATTGAAACTAAACTAAACTAAACTAAAAAAAACCACTAAAGCCTTGAGCTGTAATATTTTTATTATTTAATATGGCGTTGATGTCTGTTGTTTGTTTGTGTTTAAGAATATAACTAACAGTTGTTTACAATTGACAGCTGACAGTTATATCAGTTGAAGTGCAGAGAAAGGTGGGAGAGGTTCTCCTGTGGCCAACTGTGTGAAGAACACGGTCCATTGGAGTCAGGACACTCTATTGATTTTTTACTGGAGATTTTTGTATCTGTCCTGTCCTCTGAAATCTCATGTTTCCTTCAGTGTCAGCACCAAGCTGGCAGGTCATCAGCTCCATCAGCACTAACTGAGTATTAGAAGCATTGTGTTTTAGTTAGCCTCCTAACCCGTTTACAGTTCTTTGATTAAAAATGAAATCCTCTGTATGTTTCTGTTGTTTGTTATTTTATGCAATAAAATGCTTATGGTAGATTTAACTTGCCGTGTTATAAATATAAGCTTGATTAATTAAATGGGCCAGATCCTGAGAAACACATGATGCACAATAGTTTAAAAAAATGAGCACCAATAATATACAAATACAGTCTCTAATTATGTTTTCCCCTTCTCTTCTCTTCTCTTCTCTTCTCTTCTCTTCTCTTTTCTTCTCTCCTCTTCTCTTCTTTTCTTTTCCACTTCTGTTTCCTTTTCTTTGCGCTTCTTTTCTCTTCTCTTCTCTTCTCTTCTCTTCTCTTCTCTTTTCTTCTCTTCTCTTTTCAGTATGCACCAGCAGTTTACTAGTTATAAGGAGCAGGTGCGGCGGATAGCACAGGAGCCTCAGCAGCGGCAGCAGGGCCAGCATAAGGATGATGCTCCCACCTGTGGCATCTGCCACAAGACCAAGTTTGCAGATGGCTGTGGAAACCTCTGCTCCTACTGCCAGACCAAGTTCTGTGCCCGCTGTGGAGGAAGGGTCTCTCTGCGCTCCAACAATGTGAGTAAGACTGGCCAAATATTCTAGCTTCAGCATCCATGGTCTTTCTACAGGATGGACATGACTGTCTTCTTTTCTTGCTTATATGTTCCCCTTTTACTTATCAGCTTCTCTGTACTTGCCTTTATTGAAGCCCCTGATGCATGGATCAAATGTACTCAAGGGTCATCTGAACATGTGCTTTCAAAAATGTCAAAAGCATGACAAATTTACTTACATTTGTATAGGGACCTAGAAATGCAAAAATATTTATTCTCATGTCTTTACATTTTCAAATTGCAAAATGTTATTTTAACATTTTAAGATTTCAAATGTCTTGAACATTTTTAAGAGAAAATTAAACAGAAGTCTTGATAATGTCACATTGCGTTGATATTTAGTGTGTTAGTGTGTCCACTGTTTGCCTTTATTAGATCTTCCATTATTTTCAGGAGACTTGGTTTCAGTTTTTAAATAAATTTGCTGCGATGTTTGTCAAGCCTTTTTACATGCATTTTCTTCAGCTTCCAGTGGATCAGTGTAATTACAGAGTAAAACATGCAGTCTTAAAAAAAACTTTCACCAAATACTTGACAGCAACGCTTCATTTCAGACCTAACGCGTCTTCCTATGGTGAAAGATTAGACAGAAACACCTGTGGAATTGTTCAGATCTGAAGCAAGAGTGGCGCTTGACTTTCTTCCACCTAGCAAAGATGAAAGCTTGAAGGACTTTTTATCTGATAGTCTAATACATTGGCAATAATACTACCAAGAATTTTTCATTTTGCTTCTGTTTTTTCACTTATTTTGCTTTTTCTGCTTCTTTGATAGATGTTAGATAGAAATCTCTTTTAGTAATTTTAGATACACATGAGAAAAGTGTGTTTGGACGGTTGCTTTTGTGAACGTTATTATTCCTTTGAACTGTACCATTAAATTGTCAGTCACAGCTTTTGTTGGGAGGATGCAGTCATAACTGGTTGAACTGGTTTTTGACATTGAACAAAGAATAGCTTAATGTACTGAATGGCTGTTCACAACAGAAATATGCAAACTAAATGGAAGGGTGTTCTCTGACTTTTACAAAGTACTTATTACATGTATGGAGTAGGTGTTCTGAAATTGTGCCGATAGTTACAAAATTCTTTTAATGACAGAAATAGTGATTTTCTCTCTTTGCACAAAGGTGTTAAACTTCTATATCTGTCCATGCTGTCTATTTGTATCTGTTTAATCTCCGTATTGAACATCTGTCATATTTTACTCTTTTAAATGTGCACTCTCTCAGACTGAACACTTCTTGTTTGTTGCTTCTGCTTATACCTGTTTATCTGTGTGCCCGACCCACTGATGTGAGGACATTTAAGCACGGGGAAGTAGAGCAGTGCAGGCCAGGCGGAAAGGTTAATTAGGCATTAGTCAGAGGAGATGACTTCCCTGGTCAGCAGGGGGTCACTGCACACCCTCACTGGGAGGCCCAGGCTGGACGTCCTCTCTACAGGGGCAGCGGCGCCACTCACAGGGAAGTTCCAGAAATTGGGGCTCCCTCCTATTGTGTGATATTTACCTTCTCTCACCCCCTTTTTCCATAAGGCTTATACACCTAGATCCACAGCGCTAATTAGTGCTCTACTGTAATGAGTCCAGTGTTGGAAGTCGACAGAACGAGACAGCTTTGAACTGAGGATTAACTCGCCAATGGGGGAAAGGTGGGGTTATATATAATTAACCACTTAACTTTTTGGCTTATTCTTCAGTCATTCATCTTAAAGCTTAAGTACACAGTAACTACTCTGAATTATTCAGTAACCAAAATGAAGAAAATATGCAAGATATGTGAAAAAGGGCATTTTAAATTCACTGCGGTGTCCTTGTTTTACTTATAACGTTTTGCATTCCTTAAATTTTATTTAATTTAAATAAACAACTTTATTGTTAAAAAAGCCTTTTCTTCATTGTAATAGTCATTGTCACAATGTATTTTTTTTAGCTGTCACATCTGGCTTGCAGAGACATATGTATGTCCTAAATTTATTCTAAAATGTGTCTCACATATTTTCTTCCTCAGGTGGTTTGAAAGGATCTATTTCAAATGTTTTATGGAGACACTCTCTATTAACACATTATTAAGAATCCTGAAACAACCAGATGAAAACAACATAAACAATATGTGTCAATTGGGCTAGCCAGTTGTGGGACAGATATTTAAAATGAGCAGTGTCCGGTTAAAAGTGTGTGGCTTCCCTCTGGTATGCGAAATATAAAGGCTGAAGCCCCTAATATGATGTGGGGCGAGAGGCTTCGCACTGAATGGATGGGAGCAGCCTAAAGGTTAGCTTTGCTGAAATGAGCAAACAGAGCTTCTTTCAGTCCCCTGGCATGTGCTATTAATGAGAGTGGCTGGCTTGATAATGGAGTCACTGGGTGCCTGAAGGTTAAACATAGAGAGCTACACCTACTCAATGTGATGGACTGTATAGTAGGAAACAGTAGCTAACAGCAATGAAATGCACTTAATAGCTCTATTGCTGTGGGTTGCTATGAACAGTAGGCCTGAGGCTAGAAGACACAAACAGACACTTAGAGATTTAAAATATGAGTCAAAAAATGATCATAGCGTGTTTCTCTCAGTGTGTGCATTTATGTGCGTGTGTGTGTGTGTGTGAGAGAGAGAGAGAGACAGAGAGTGAGAGAGAGACAGAGACAGAGAGACAGAAAGCATGTGGGAGGAGGGAAGAGAGAGAGTGGGGAGAGAGTAAGAGTGAGATATAGAGATAAAGAGAGAGAGACAGAAAGTACAGATGTGCACATGTACCATGCAATGCAATTTGCATTTCAGTGTGTGTGCACATTCTTTGGTCTCCATCTCAGAGGATATGAAACGAGATTTACTAAGTAGAATCTAATATTCTCATTTCCCTCAACTCATGAACTGTCTTTTATTTCCGCTGGGAATTATTCATTGTAAATTTCATTGTGAAATTCTCCAGTTGCAAAACTGCACCTTCTTTCAGTGCCCTGTGGGTGGCAACATACCTGCAAATTTAAGTCTCTGCTCAGCTCTGATCTTTGGTTTCCAACATGGCCTTAAGTTTTTGATGAATGCCTTTAATTATTTGTGTACTGTGAGAAAACATTAATGTTCCGATTCATGATTTAGGGTTTAATTGCTAGAACAATATGCATTTTTTCTTCTGCCGTAGTTGTTTTCTGCTCGTTGTTCATGTAAATGATTTGTTCCTGCTCCCCATCCTCTCTTCCCCAACCCCCCCCACCCCCACCCAACCCCACCCCCACTCTTCATTCGCTGCTTTTGTGATGCTGGAGAAGAAGGAGGACAAAGTGGTAAGCATTCTTTTACTTATTTATTCTTGTAATGCAGTATGTCCTTGTGAAATGTGAGGAGTTCATGTATTCATTTGTTTCCTCCTTATAAGCTATAATTTCCTTCACAAAGGGGCACTTACTGAATGTTGAAATAGAGCTGGGCAAAATTACAAACTTTTCTGTGATATATGATACCATGTACAAAAAGTACCAAAACCTAAAAATACTATAAAACCTGTGAGCAAATTTCACACAACATGCTGCACTAAATTCAATTAAACAGAAACATTATGCTCTCTTTGTAAGGCAACGAATACTAACTATGACACATTTAGAAAAGCTTATTGTTACACTGTGCTGTCATTTATCATGATAATGATAATATTGTCATATTGCCCAGCCCTATTTTGAATATCCACCCATAGTGTTTAATGTGCTTGTTAACTTTTCTCCATCCCTGTATCTGTCTTACTCTCTGTAGAGTCTCATACTGAAAGACAGGGTAAGGTACAATGAAAGATCAATGCATGGAGGGACTGAAATGCATGCAAGTTTCATTAAAGCCATTATTAGCCATCAGAGAGTTGCTTTGCGCTGAGCTTGAAACTGTTTTGGGCTTGAATTTCTGCACAATATCTACTAACAGCGTATCCAAATCTGTTCTGACCAGAAATCTGTTCTGACCTGCATTTCGTTGCCTTGTACTTGTACATGTGTAATGACAATAAAGTTGAATCTAATCTAATCTAATCTATCCAAACATAAGCCTAAAGCTCTACTGCATTTTTATCAAAGTAACTTTGCTGCAGTACATGGCCTGTTTCTGTCCGGCCTGGCCTCCACTATTGTCTTGTAACAAAGCTTTGCCATAAGGTCTGAAATGTATGTGCACCATACTCCCTCTTGGGAAACTGCATTAGTTAATCAGAACTCTGCCATGCACTTCAGCGCCGTGGATAAAACCCTGTAAATACAATCTGGCACTCATTATCCCAATGATTATCAGGCCTCTTGGTAATATCTGCTGTCTTCCGCAGGCAAGCATTTCTGTTTCTCTGTTGCTGTTTTTGAAGTCCAGTCTCTCTCCCTAAGGTGCACTTGCCTCCTATCTTTATATTCTCACTTTTTTTTCTCCTTTTTTCAAGCATGCCTTTCACACTGTGGTCTGCTGGGCTGGTCTTGCACTGTGCATTTTTCATGACAGAATATTGATGGCACAGGAAAACACCAAACGATGTGTCATTTCCTCCCTGAGAGCAACACCATGAAATGATTAGTAATGATTCCCTCCTTCTGCGCTTACATCTGGTTTGTGGCTGTTTCAATGACTGGGAGCTGAGGCACTCTGTTTTTCTTAGTTTGCACTTTCTGCTGAGGTGGTCAGTACATGACAGAAAGAAAGTGTGAAAGGCAATGTCTTCCAGAGGATGCTCATGAGTTTTCAGCTTAGTATGTGGTACAGGTAGGAGGGTGCCATGTGACACAGTGCAGTCTAGTGGCGGTAGTGGGTTCTGCAGCAGTGGCCTTGTTTGGGCAGGTGAAGTCATTGCATTCATTGACATGCAGCACAATGAGATGCAAATAAACACTCATGGCAAACTGGGGACGCGTGGAAAGCATGCACCTGCTTTATTCATAGACTCCATTGATCTGCTTAATTCAGAGAAAATCCAGTGTTTGGAAAAGAAGCTGAGCTAAACTTATCATGGTATTGATCCGCAGATGCCTTGTCAAGTGCGAGATGTATGTCTTGGTGAGAAAACAGCGAGACTTGGGAGTTTTGTAACATCGACAGGGACTCATAATAAATTATTTACACTATTGATCCAGTATTTAACAATTGAAATGCCCAGTGTATGAGGGGAGAGTGAGCGAGTGTTTGTGAAGGCGGTCAGGGGGCGTGTGTCTCCAGGCGCTGATATACTGGCTCATTAGAGCAAATGGACAGTAATCTCTTTTGTGCCAGTCTTTCATCCTTATCCAGGATTTATAACATATTGAAGTATGGGGCCAGCTTTGCCCACTGCCGCCCCAATATGTCAAGCTGTCAGAGGTGGGGCACATGAACCTTTGTCCGGCCTCTTCCTCCGCTCCACACTTCTCCTGCTGCTCCATTTGTCTCACCTGTTTGGCTGCAGCTGACAGTGCCAGTAGCGGACCCCAGGCCCGCCTGGCCATGTCTCAACACGCAATGGAAATTAGATGATATTAAAGAGCAGTGGGAGGGGCAGGGCTCACACCAATACATGACAAACTTACAGCCTTATTCCATCACTCATAGAAGCTAGAGAAGTCAAGTGTATAAAGAGCTATTGAGAGCATGAAGAATACTTATTCATTTAACTCCTTTAATTAGTGGATTATATTATATTTACAGGATTATATTATATTTAATCATCTGATATATTATTAGTCAAACTATCCAACTACTATTGAACAAATAAATTATATAAAGTTTAGAGAGTTATTCAAATGTGGTCTCACATACTGAACCAAGGTGTTTAAGAAGATTTGTTTTATGTAGTGTACATTTCTGTCTGCAATAGCAGCATTGGAGTAGTTACTGAAAATCCACTACAAATAATTGTTTTTCTTACACTACAATATAATGGAAATAGTTATCTCACTACTTATTTGTTTAATTCTGCTTCTCTATACTTCTACAAACATTTAAAGACCATACAAACCTGTACTGTTTCACAGGACAGGTCCTTTTCATTTCTTCATTTGGAAAGAAATAGTCATTCAGGGTGAAAATCATTTAAAGGCATGCCACTGCCCCTCATTTTGTTCTGAAACTGCCCAGCACAAACAGTTAAATACTTCTGCCTCAAAATAAATGGTGTATGAATAAAAACCACTCATTGCTGTTTCTGGATGGAGATCAAGTCTACTGAGTGCTGGTGAGCTTCAGTCACTCTCTTCTTCAGCAAGGGGATATTTAACATTATTTTTATAATTGAGATAAAACTTTCCTGCATTGTGATGTGTAATACGACTCCTACGTTGAGAGAAGATTTTAACAACGTAATATGACCTTTTGTGCTTAAATTAACGTATGTTATTGTGATGATGTTTGTGGTAACAATAGATTGAGAAATATTTAACCTGATATTATATTGAGATTTAAAATTAATTTAAGAACCTTTACATCACAAGGTACTGGCACAGGAATGTACAAGTGTCATTTAAAGCTTGGTCACAATTTAAAAAATGTGGTGTTCTTCCGAAGAATGTGGCAGTGTTGCAGTGGGTACCACTGAAATTTTTGCATTTACATGAATTACCAGGTGGCGCTACTCCAGAAATGAGTCGTATGATTGTGTCATGTGCCAACCAGAGGCTAACTTGCCAAATGAATTTCATAATATTTGATAAAGCAGTTGTTGAGCTACTGCCCAGAAAGTCCTGTGTGACTCCCTCACTTCAAGGGGTGCTATCCTCTAAGGACACGCCCACTTCCGTCCTGGATCAGCCATGATGGGATATTATCATGCCGAGTCATGTAGATTTCTGAAGTCTCATTATATGGTAATATCGATTTCAGTAAAAGAATAAAACAAAAAAAAACAATGACAAACACTAAATGGCCACCACGAAGCAATCATAATAAATGAATGTCTACAGGCTTTACAATACAATGCATTGTGCTACTTAATTACAAGAAACAATTACAGGAAAAATTTAGATCATTTCATCTGATGCTAAGAATGACTAGAGGTAGATGCTAAAAATGACTAGAAGTACTCTTTGCCTTCTGTGGACCAACACCAGGAAATAAGTCACTAACAAGAAGTTCTACGATATGTAGTCACCCAAGCTGTCTCAAAAAATTTGCATGTTACATGTCAAATCCACCATAGATTACTTCTGCATTTTAGCTTTTTTTTTAAAGCTTGTGCCATCCACCTCCACCACCCCAAAGGCAGTCCTACAAAGGCTTGAAACCAATGTAAAATTCTGCATTCTATCATTAGCTATTAGTTATTAATAGATTATGCCTCCCATTCAATATTTCGACCTGCTGTGACTGTACGCAACATGAACTCAACTATTGTGTTGTAATTACATGACACAAATCTACACCAGTCTTTCACACATATACACAATAAATATCCTTTCAAATCAGTTATAAAAATTATAATTACAAACGGTAAAGTTGTGCAGTAAAGTTTCTCATATAATGGGATTTTGTCCATTTCTATAAAACCGCAGCTGCTGTGAAAGAGTATATCGGAGGGTGTTGAATGGATATGCCAATTAAGTACAAAATTATTTTTAAATTAAATCTTAAGGAAAACATTTCATGCCCATTTTTGTGCATGAAAGTTAATGAGTTATTATTGTGTTAACACTTTATTTAACATTGACAATTATTTTCTTGCGAATTAATGCAGGTTTTTATTTAATTTTTTTTTTTTTAATGTTTATTGCTTTTTCAGATACACAGACTTTCGTGTGGAGTTGATTCCAACCCCTATGTTCTGGACTTTTGTTTTTCTATAACAAACTGGATAAAACACAAATGCCCTGGCAGGGGCAAATAGCTTAGATTTTATATTTGATTTGATTACATTAATATTTGAGTTGTGATTTACAATAAATACTTTATTTGTTTAAAGTGTTTGCAAAAGCAAAAGTTATTACTCTTTTGTTCATATAGCAGTACAAAGTAAAACTTTGGTGTTAATTATTTAATTTAATGCAAAAAACAATGCACTTAAAATAGCAATCATTTCCCAACATTGGTATTTTATGCTGATTTTATTGTGCGTGCTTTATTTGGTGAACTGAAAACATATTCTCATTTCCACTTCCTGGGGAATGCAGAAGTGTGATGATAGAGGTGGCATGTTGCAGCAGCACAACGGCTCAACAGTAGTGCTGAAAAGACACAGTTGTTACCCTCCGTTTCTGGAGCATACTAATGAATCCACATTCGGTCCATAGCATATTTAAATGACACTCAAGTACTGGCCTCATGCACACACAAACATGAAGAGTGATCGTCTATCACCTCATTTCGGTGACACAAACTTCGCGTAAATGAATACACCAAGCTGTGTTGCTAAAGCCTCGAGTGAGATTGATTTTTGTATTCTCAGTTGCCCTGTATTGTAGTAATTCACTATCTTCACGTCTGCTTTTACAGACACAAACTGTGTGTAATTGTATATACTTTGTTGCATCACCAAAGCATAGAGATTGATTTTTTTTCTTTGAGTGCAAGTATAAAAATAGCCTAACCTCAAAGGACTTGACTGGAAAAGAGGAAGTCTAAATACATCTTCTGTATTATTTCCTCTTAATCTTACTGAATTGAAGGAGAGTGGGGAGAGACAAGTGCTTCCATGTAATCCAGGATATGCCTGTAGCGGATGATATACACAAATATATATGTACACACACACACACACACACACACACACACACACACACACAAAGAAACTCACAAACAGGATTGTATTAGGAGTTACATTATAAATCAGGCCAATATTCCAGGAAAATGAATGTAAAATATTATAAACATTTAAATCTGCTATATTTTGTTAATGGCACCACAGTTATTCTAGTGGTCTCAAACTATGCGAAAAAACAAAGTGATTATGTGGCTGACATGACACAAAAAATATGATGAAGAAGCATTTTTCTAGATATTATGACTAAGATAAGTAATAGAAACAATGAGAGTGCATGCATTTATCTACTGAACAGTTCGTTCTAAATTACTGACGCATATAAAGTAGGTTTTTAATTATTGCCAGAAGTGTTGGCTGAGGCAGCAGAGGCCAAGTGGACAGCGAGATGTGTTTGCACCTGGAAGCCATGTATCAGTCCACATGGTCCCAGGCTGGGGCACCCACCTCACCAGTAGCTTTTATGATAATTAGTCTGATAATTAGATTGTTACTGGCACTTGACATGTACCCCACAGGGCTGAAGCTGGCACTGCTCTCACTCCTTCAATTGCTTTTGCTTTCTGTATTATTAAACAGTCATTTCCACACTACTGGCCCAGGACAGTTGAAGATGAATCGTTACACACTATAATAGGTAATTTGCACATCTGCTGCTTTTTTGAACCAGTTTCTATTATAATTGTATGATATTAGGCCTGGCACTATCAATCCAATTATAATCATGCACTCTACCTATTATTTGGATGAATCATTGCATGTTCAGTGTTTTAAGGAAAAAAAGCAGAAATGCTACAAATAAACCACGTATTGGCTTTGCTTTGCCAATAATTTGCTATGCACAGAAATAGGCATGTACATCAGGCATTATGAGTGTGTCCACTTGGACACTTGCGCACTTTTAGTGAGCAATATTAGTGAGTAGTCCGCTCATACTAAAAACCAAGCTAAAACTCAAAGTACCTGGATGCTGCACTAAAATCGGCCAGAAAACACTGTGTGGAATGATGGACACTATGCACACTAAAGTGGAGGGGGCAGGACTTTCAACAAGTTTTTGATTTGGATAGTGGCGGCAAACAGTTAAATACAAGTCCAAGCGGAGGCAGCTGGTTCGTATAAACATAAATAAAGTAATTTATAAAGTTATTTTACTGATGTACACTGTGATAAAACCGGCAGATATTTTGGCGGCTGGAGAATCGTGAACAAATGCTAGACCGTCACTTCCACTAAGTGCAAAACGTTAGTGTTCTGTTTAGGACAACACTGACCCACAGCAGTGCGCACTATATAAGGCATTATGCAGTGCACACTACGCACTAAATCTCAGTGCACTGATGCAAATGCGCAATTTCGGACACACCCTATTTCTAACTGTAAGAGAAGCCTCATAATAATGATAAGACTATCCTTATTGTTTTAACTGCTTATTCTTGTTACTGCATATACTGATTTCTAACCATGTATTCTTAGGCCTCGTTCACATGGACGTCTGAACCAGGCATTTTTCTGGCGTGTGTGATGCCAGGTGAGCACCTATTAAACGGCGCCTGTATTTCTGCTCATTGAAGCAAATCAGAGCGTCCACATGGGCATTCAGCCCCTGCGCTTGGCCGGCTGCGTGTTCAAAAGGCGTCAAATAAACGCTGCATGCAACATTTTCTTTGCGTCAAAATCCTGATGAACGCGAGGAAAACGTCGCCATGGCGTTTACATGCCGTTCGGTTGGCGTTCGGTTGACGTTTTGTTCCTCTCCTGCCTACAGCGCCATATCAGGAGGATTTTTAAAACAGGAATGTAAGATTCAAGATACTTTATTTGTCTCATGCAGTCATACAAGTACAACACACAGTGAAATGTATCAAACGGTGAGTTTTAAGAAAGAATAGGGATCCATGTTTTCAGTGCAGAACTATAAGCCAAGAGGACACACATGTAAACCCTCTGGACAGAGTCTTTACTGCCCCCACAGGTAAATACATGAAACTACAGATTGGGCGTCAGGCTGGCGTTAAACGGTGTCAGACTAACGCCAGTCGAATCCCTTGCTGATGTCGATCGAGCGTCGCTACCAAACCCAAAAAAAACGCCTATGGCGTTCAGAGCTCATTCATTTCAAACGTCCATGTGGGCGAGGCCTTAAGGTTTTTAGGACCTAATTAGCAGCCATGAATAAAATATTTTAAAAAATCATGAATCCTTTGTAAGTGAAGTCTTACCGTTAAGAGGTACCATAATAATGCAAATGGCCAAATAATGGATTCAGTTCATTGAAAAGGTAGTAACGGTGCAATAGTTCAATCCATTATTAGGAGCAAGTAATTAAGTTTTATTGCGTAATCATGAGTGACATTCAATAGACTATGAAAATGCATATCTTCACTTCAGTTTTCTGATTATTAAAGACTTCACATTTATGCTGGATGATCTTTAGACAGCTTACATCTGGTCCTCAGAAAGCAGCTCTTCTCATACGTGAGCAAGTTTTGGAAAATGCTTGGACCTTTACAATGGAGAGACCACTTTATATTTGCAATACCATGTATTTTAAATGATTCTTCTGCAAAGTTCTGACCTGGAAGCCAAAATACATAAGATTAATGATTATTTTTATCTTGGCCTCCCTACACATGACCACACACTCTATCACGCACACACACTGTAGATTGTGTCCTAGTTCTTGCATCCAGCTAATGGTGCTGTCTTGCTCCCGAGATGACTTTAAAGCATATAACAAATTGCCTCTAGAGGATAGTTAAAGAGCTTTGAAGTGATGTCCATATTACTGTGCCAGATTAGAAAACCACAACACCTGGATTGTTTCACTGCAAACCATTATCATTTCAAGACCTCATTGTCAACAGTATAATATTTCACTTGATTTGTAGATAGCACATTACTGGGTATGGAAAACATCAATAAGTCATTTTGTATGATCTACATTTGGTGGCAAAAATCAACAATGTCATAAAACGTAATGTGTTAATGAGTATATATCTGATCAAATCAGATTTTGTGATGTGAAGCTATTAACTCACATAGATAAATGCCCATATAGCTGTGCAGGGGTATGCAGTATGTCGGTCATGGGGCTAGTAATAAGAGTGCTGGCCTAATCCATGTAAGGATGCTCCAGTCCCGTACCTGACAGCTGGGGGATTCTACCACTGATTTACTTTAGATTAGTTTGAAGCACTGCCAGGCCTGTTCAATCAGGACATAAAGCTTTTCACTGTCCATGACCATGACCTGCACCCCCTGCCCTGATCTATTTCAATACCTCCAGGACTCTACTGCACTATATCCTTAAAATCTGCTCTGCCGCTCTTGCTCTAGTTCGGGCTGTTTTTGTAGTTTGGACCCATCTGGTCCAGTCCAAGCTACTGTAGCACAAATTGCAGAACAAGTTAACACTGGCTACGCTAGGAAGGTGTCAGAACACGCTGTGCACCAGTGCTTTCTGGAATGTGTGAGATGTTCTAGATGAGCTAGTCTAATCCACAGAGGCCCCACTTCAGAACTTATAGGACTAAAAGGATCTGCTGCTAACGTCTTAGTGCTAGATTAAAAGCTCACCATCTATGGTCTTGTGGAGGCCATGCCCAGGCTGGTTAGAACACATATACTGCAGGGGTGCACATTTATTTCAGAAAAAAATTGGATGCATGAAAACAATGTTTGTGAATAAATCTTAGGAAACCTGAAAACAATATGTCTGCCAAGAAAATAAATTTGAATTTTTAAAATAAATGTGCCCCCATTTTCCTGGTTTGGGCTGAAATGTACATTATCTCCAACTTAAACTGACAAATTTAAGCCACAGGAGTAAAGCTAATCAAGGAATGGGTGTAGGCTAATATTAGGTCTTTAAATATGTTCTTGATTTATACTGTAATCAATGTTCTCAATAAGGGGATGACATGTGCTTTACTCTAGTCTTTGACTATGCAGTCAGGATAGGCACAGTATTAACAGGACAGCTAGTTCCATCTATGAAGAAGGTCTTTGCCTGTTCAGAAGTAGTCTAATGTTACCATTTTGATGATTGCTCACCTTATTACTGAACACCTATTTAATATATTTGTCCAGAGATATATTTTGTGCAACCTATAGTGATTTAAGTTTTGTTGTTAGAAGGAGATGTGGTATAGGAGGAACTAGGACAACAGTTTTGGTAGCAGGTGGCATATGTGAACACTCTGTTATCCTGCTAGAACCACAGAGTGTGTTTGGTTGGCACAGACATCAGCAGCAGAAGGCTGCATGTGTTTGTGTATGTGAAAATGTGTGTCCCCCATGTACGTGTGTGTATTGGTTTGGCATTGTGTTCACGAGGCCAAAGGACGTCTTTACCCACCAAAGCTATGCAGTGAGCTGGGGAATTGTTTGCGGCTTCCTGATGGTGCTGGCTGGGTGTATGCCTGGATAAATATAGCCGTGTTTATGCCCCCCCTCCACACCCCCACCCAACACTTTAATCAAAAGCAATCTGGAGGAGGAGAGGACTGGAAAAAAAGAGGGAGAATATGGAATGTGCCAAGGTTTTTTGTGTTCTCTTTTCATCAGTCTCCTCCTGAAGGAATCTGCAGGGACTGAGTGAGGGAATTGGGGAGGGTGATGGATCGAGCTGCTAATGCCTATGAAAACAGGACCTGGCCTGCCATGACTCGCATCATGGTTCCTGCAGCTGTCCCCACAGAGAACACAGTCGATGCCTATGCTTTATGGCCATATGATTCTACCTCACAGCCCTGATGACTCTTTATCCATGTTTGAACAGTGCCCACACTGAGCCAGTTAACATCAATGCCTTATAGTTTATGTTTGAGGTATATTGTTGTAATTTTATTCCCACACAAATGGTTTAATTTGCAATTTATTTTTTCTTCCCACAATTGTAGTACTTCAAAGGCTTAGACATCAGCTCATCCATTGTTGCTTAATAAATAACCAGTAACCAGTAAGATAAGTATCTTCTGCTCTTCTCAGTGTAGCTTATATTAATGCTCCACCAACTGATCCCCTATTGGGCACTGGGCATGGTGACACTGCTATGGAGCAAACAATTCCATGAATCCATGAGTGTCTGAGTATATTTGGATATCTAGTCTATAAAATGTAAAGTATTTAAAAGAGGTTCTCAATGTACAATGTAATTTGAAATCAATTCATTTGTATTTTAATGTTTTATTTACTTTTTTCATTATGACAGGCTGAATCTCTTCATTTGTCACCATCAGGTTGATTGGCGGATGTTTCACTGAGGCCAAAGATGGTTGAGATGCAAAGAGTGAAAATGCACAGTTAGATAGTTCTGAGACACCAAGCTACCTACTGCCTCTTTTTTGTAGGTGATCATCCTACCAATCGGATGGAAACCGACTCAGATATTTTTCATTAAAAACTCAAATAAAACATTTTTCCTTAGAACGCTGTTTTAAGTATAACTAGGACACTGTTGGCTCTCAGGGTGTAAAATGTTATGACTGTGCTGCGAAGAAATGTACAGCACAACTGCAGGTTCCATGATACCAAGAAAGTGCATAGCTGCCCCAATATTTAGCACAGTAAACATGTTTACTCGTTCACCATTGAAAACAAAAATTCTGTTGACTTCTGGTGTTTTAAATTGCATTTTGAATGTCTTGGGGTTTTTTTTCTCCTTCAGCTTGTAGCTTGCCTGTGGGTACAGTTCGTGGCTGATCATCTCATCTGTATAAAATATGTCCAGAAACAAAGTGAACAGGATGTACATTAGCAGTTTGGCATGTTAGTCACATAAGTGTATTGTCATCTTCATGCCGCATTAAAGCATGCCATGATCCATTCTGTTTGATGCAAATTACCTCAAAAATTGAAATGGTAAAACGGGAAATGCATGACATGACTATGAATTTGATACTTATCACACAGATTTAAACAGATCTTGAATTCAGTCACAATCAGAACAAAAACAGCTGCCTTTAGGGGTTATTTTTCCATCCAATTTGAGCAGATTTTTTGCAGCAACTGTGATTTCACAGAGTACTTGGTCTAACCTATGCTGCACAGTTTGCGGATGCAGCTGAGAAGCCGACCGGAGATTAGAAACTGGGGTTACTTTTTCCCACCGTGATACAAACAATCCGTCAATTATCTAAGCAGCTTATCCTTACTAGGGTTGCGGGGGTGCTGGGGCCTATGCCAATATCTACAGGGCGAAAGGTGGAAAAACACCCTGGACAGTTCACCAGTCCATCACAAGGCAGACATACAGACAAATACATTCACACACACAGTCACACCTTAGGGCAGTTTAACTGACACGCATGTCTTTGGTCTGTGGATGAAACCAAAGCTCTAAATGAAAACAAGACATGAGATACTTTCTGTATGTATTAATAAGGTCGGAACACTATAATGACACCAGGTTCTGTATTAGTTTAGACCTAATTACTAGCTTAACTAAGAGAAATTACAGTAAGTAAATTAAATTGTTGGACTGGAAAATAAGATCTATGCTCGGCCAAAATATAAAATAGCATATTAAAAACTAATTTTAGTATTCTAGCACATACCAAATCAGTACAAAGCACTACTCAAGTTAACCTGATCAGTACTGGAAAGAAGAACTGAACTAGAAATTTCAACATTTCATAGCAATGTTTAGGGCTTCTTTGCTTTTTTTGTACAATTGTGTAGAATTGTTGTATAACCCATCTTATCACATCTCTGTCCTTATTTATTTTGCTAGTTAACTGATTTATATTTAAAACATGGCCACTTGTCTCAAAAATACTAATGCTGTATATCTGGGCTCTCACCCCTAAACTGAACCCAAGCCTACTATCCTTAAATTGCTCTCCTTTTCACAGGTAATGTGGGTTTGTAACCAGTGCCGTAAGCAGCAGGACATCCTCACTAAATCAGGGGAATGGTTTCCGGGACAGGGGCCAAAGCTGAAGCCAGCAGGGCTAGGTACAGCGGTGAGTGACCCAGCCATGTGTGGAGACCCTACAGGAGACAAGAAGGTGCGCTCCAGGTCTCAGATCCCCCTCGAATCCTCTGCCTCTACTGCCCATGACAGCCAGCTGCCTGCCTCCACTAACCCCAGCAAAGGCACTGTTCCTGGACAGCCTGACATGCCTTCATCCCGTTCCCGCAGTGAACCTCCTCGAGACAGGTATACAGCATTATAGTGCTGAAATTGCCACTTAATTGAGATTTTTTTGGTATTGTGATTTGTGATAAATACTTTTAAAACATTAACTCAACAGTAACTTAAATTACTTAACTTACTTAACAGTAACTTAATAACTTAAGTCAACAGTAAAAATGATATATTATTTTTAACATTTCTCTGCTTTTATGGAACATTTTTCAGTTCTTTTTACTTTTAGACCGATTACAGCCATTTATTTGTTTACCAGCAGGCTTGCATCTGAGCAAGAAAACAGTTAAACACTTTATTCATTTAGATCATTTTAGGAAAAGAGATTCCATTCAGACAACTTATGGTGGAATTCAGTTGTTATAGCACAATTATTAGTTTGTCACACCTACGTGTAACGGAGGTCATCTCTCTTTCTCATTCACTCTGCGTTGTGGTGTGTAAAAGGGATGGACGCTACAACCGACCTTGCAATGCTGAAATAAAATAAATGCAATCAGCCAGCGCAGCAAGCCAGAAACACACAGCTCCTCTGCCCCAGAACAGCCACAAAAGAGAAAAATAGAATATACAATGTACAAACAACATTAATACTAGGGATGTCCCGATACCACTTTTTTATGTCCGATACCGATATTCTAAATTTGGATATCTGCCGATCCGATACAAA